>JASANE010008006.1:0-52842 GCA_030248225.1 Trileptium ribeirensis | reverse complement strand
CTCTGCAGACAAACTGCCCAACGGAAAAGGTCCCGAAACAATACCCACATATGCGTTAATCTGCTAGATTTGGTAGATACATAAATTTTTTCAACAATTATGCAACTTCAAAAATGATAAGATTGTATTCTTGTATTTTGTCATAAGATAACGCTTTGCCAAATAATGCATACAAATGGCTGAAAGGAGAAGTTTCCAAACATGCTGTTATATCTGCTAGATTTGGCAGGTACATAAGTTTTTAATAAAAAAAATTATGCATATTTCGGCCCGTGTCACCTTTGGAGGCTAGACGTTGTCGTTAGAGAAAAGGACAGCTTGGAGCTGGGGGTTCGGAGAGCGGAAGCTCAGCGACTTGGCTTACACTTAGTATATGAGTCATATAGAGACCTCTTCCATAGCTTTAGCTTAGGCTGCGGGTAACGCTTAATATAAGCATGGATGCGCGTAGCATAAATTTCACTTTCGCGTCAAAAAAGTTACATGCTTTGATAATAAAAAGATTGCATCTCGGTATTCTTCACCAAATGGATCTGAAACTCGGTGAGATGGACATGGAAAGAAAACAATTGGCGGCGGAAGGTATTGTGGCTGTAGAGATGTTTTATTGTTTATGATTGGCTCAGTGCATGTTCCGTCTTTTGGAAATTTTGTCATGTGTCCCGTTTGGACTCTTAGACGCATTGCAATGCTGTTATTAAATCGTTTAACTTACATAAGCTGTGATTCTATGATAGCATTCATCCAGCCAGTTAATTTAATTTATGTCATTGATTTCCACGTTATTATGTAATACGCAGTTGTCACTATGTACTATGCTTTATATGCCAAAAAGGAATAATACAAATATAAGTAAGTTTTTCGATAAAAATTCGTGAATCATTCGCGACCAGTTTGTGAAAAATAACATCTGTTCAATCGCTATTCGCGAACGCGTTGCAAAAAATTTGCTTTTTTTAGCATTACTGTAGATGAAAAATTTTAAAATAAGATATTTTTTCAAAATGGAATTAGCGATGGACAGAGATGGTACCTGGTCATGGGGTTATTTTCGTTCACATCTGTGACCCGGTACAGTGTGTCACTCGGTATGATTCAGAAGCCGAAAACCGTCTTCTATATAGCCTGAGCTTAATATAACAGAACAGCGCCTTTTGCCTTCTTTTTTGTCTGCCAGCTTTTCTGCAGAAACATAATGCAATATCAAGTGCTGGTAAACCAAGCTATACGACGACATATTGTTCTAATTTTTCAAAGAGATACCGAATAGAAGGGTGGAAGGCTGGAATAGAAAATGCTACTGTAATTCGCAAGGTTCTCGCTCATCAGGGAAAACAGAAAATTTTTGGCGCCCGTCAGGGAAAACAGGGGATTTCACTGGAGAAACACGAAAGAATTCCCGATTATTCAGCCTCCTGCGCCAACAATTCCGCTACTAGCGGATACTTTATAGCCCATAATGCGGACACTCATGGCTAAATTTATAAAGCGGGAAGCCATGTCAGAAGCAACCACCGCGAAAAAACTGATCACATTGACGGCCCATGTCATCTCTAGGGGCCGGACGTTATAACGTTAGAAAAAGAACAGCTTAGAGCGGGGGTCCGGGGAGCGACAGCCCCCGACTTAGGCTTAGTGTATGTCTCATATAAGGACCTTAGTTTAGGCTAACACTAAGGCTTAGGCTTAGTATATCGAGAACGGCATGGCATGCATTTCATTTCCGCCCCTAAAAGTTACATTGGCCACATTGACTGTCAGTACGGCAGTTCATTGCGAAAGCTGGCGAAGCAAGTTGATATTTGTTTTCGGGGTAAACCAAGCTTTAGATAGGTCGAACGCTGCGGAGCAAGAGAAGCTTGCCTTCTACGTTGCTTGTCTGGAGTTTCTGTGTGCGACATACTGTTAAATATTCGAGCGTTGCTCCTTTCGGTATTCCCTGTTTGTGGTTACAGCTGCCTAAACCCAAAAATTATGCTGTCATCGCCAAACCTTTGCATCAGCCGCATGAAAGCTTGTTTGGAAGAGCTACTGCGCTGCTACAGGATCACAAGCACAATACCTGACAATGTGGCTGCGCAATGCGAGAGTCAACGACGACACTGTGAAGCAAGAGCTGCGATCGTACACCAAGGCCACATCGCGTTTGGACAATCGGCATAAGTCTAATATCGGGGCCCAAGAAATGAAAAAAATTTTTTGCTCCGATTTGCCTAAAATTTTGCATACGGGGGTTTTCCAGTATGGGGAATTCATTTTTGACACTTTTAGCGAAAAAAAATTTTTTGACCCAAAAAATTTTGAAAAAAATTTTTTTTGCCGAAATTCACCCAAAACCAACGAACGAGCTGCCGTTGCATTTTTGCAGCGGCATAACATCATACACACTCAAGTAGAGTGTCCGGTTTGTGCACGTGAAATGACCATGACACGGGATGCCTGTGTGGCTGGTTTCAAGTGGCGTTGCCCCCAAAAGCATGCCAAGCAAAGTATTTTGACCAACAGTTACTTCGCAACCACCAGATTGCCGCCAAAGAAGGTCGTCATGCTGATCTACTTCTGGGCCGCGGAGGTCAAATACAAGCAGATTGAATTCCTCGTAAACGTGGCGCACAATACGGTTATTGATTACATGCAGTACCTCCGTGATATCTGTAGCTGGAAGCTGGAAAACTCCCGTATGCAAAATTTTAGGCAAATCGGAGCAAAAAATTTTTTTCATTTCTTGGGCCCCGATATTAGACTTATGCCGGACAATCTTTTTGCAGCTTTGTTGCGGTCGAAGAGAGATTTCACTGATTTTGGGCGGTGGGCACTATGATTCTCGTATTGACTAGAGATAATGCTGCCGTCGAAACCAGCTTTTCAATAAATTCCGGGTTTCTCAGTGATAATCTTCGGAATAAACATTGGTAGCACAGCGGCTAGTGCACGATGGTGTCAAGGAGGTCGGCAGATCCAGCGGAATCGCGGTGACATGATCCGAAGCTGTTGGCTCACAAGCGATATAGAGATGCTCTAGAAAGTAGGAGCACAAAGGAGAAAGCTAACAAAGATTCTGAGAAACGGCGAAGACGTATCGCATCTGAGCTGACCGTTCTAGAGGAGCATCGAAACAAAGTTAAGTTCGATACTGATCAGGCCTGCAAGGAGATTGTCCACCGGCACATTGAAGCGTTGAAGAAGCAAAAGTGATTAAAAACTAAGTATATATCTAAAGCTGAGGGTGGTTTCATAGAACGGGAAAAATCGTCATTTTCATCAGGGAAAAATTTCACCATTTTTTAGCGGGAACCCTCAATCCGTCTTTTGGCAGATTGCCAGGCACATGCTTAACTGATTTCCAAAACCATCTCTTTTGTGCATCAGCATACTTTTTATACATTATAAAATGGCCTTGTCACTGTCATAGTCAGGTCACTGAGTAACAAAATGGTGGCCCGGTTCCATATTTTGTGGCATATATTAGAGGATAGTAAATTTGAAACATCTCTGTCGAACCAAGGATTGCGACATCGAGCTTACTTGTTTGTTATAAGCGAAAGACCAAACACTGTCATTCCACAGTGTTTAGCTACGATTGCTTCGTGGCAAGTGCTCATTCCTAAAACATACTACTTATTCAGATATAACATATTAGTTAATATATCTGATCCGTGATGGTAATTTAGTCATTTGGCCATATATTCAAGAAACTTTAATGATTAAATTAACCAAACGTGTTAATTGTGGGTTCTCGGAGAGAAGCTGCGAAAACCTGGTTTAACGAGGTTTCTCAAGAAGACACTATATATTATTGCTGTTGCTATCAAGAAGGTTTAGAAATAGGTTTTGGACCTAATTACCCGGTGAGTAGGTTGACATGGGTGATTTTGGTATCGATCGGTAGCTCTCGTAGAAAGGAGTCGAGGTGCCTACTACGACAGGATCCGGTCAATGATTCCTGAGATACTGGAAAGCTTTCGATTCCAGAAATTAGTCATTAGATTTCGCTTTTTTCATAAAGCACTAACCCGGGAACTTTATTGTCTGATGTGTTAGATTTGGAACTGGTCGGCGCATCCGGTTCAGAACTTCGTCGTTTTTTCGATATCCCAAGGTTGAACCACGTTATGGCCATAAAAACGGCCAAATATGGCCTATTTTCGATAAAAAACCCGGAAATTAGAATTTTTTGGAGATGTACAATTTTTTTTGTTGAACTAAAACCTTGTCAACTAAACAAAATATTTTTGTTAGCTGTATGGGTACAGTGGATCAAATTTAAAAACATAATTTTTTTTCTAGCATTAAAAGTGGCGAACTATTTTCGTGTTCAACATGAAGTTATATTCGTTTTTTTGGCTCTTTGAGCCGATTTTGGTCATTAATTTTTCACTGTTTACTGAATGAATACATCTCACGAACCAGGAATTTGTAAATGGTATCATGTGCAATTTGGAGAATCCCCTAAATTTTTGAAATCCAACATTCATAGCTAGGTGGTTAGATTCTGGCCGGATTCAGATATTATTTGGATCCAGTTCTTTTGACTCAAACTTGCTAGTTGGCGGCCTTTGAGCCACATTTAGTATTTAGAGTTGGTTTTAGATCTGTTATGCAGCAAACTTGACCAAATTGAGCGCAGTGACTTTGTGAGCCCTATTTAAGTAACTAGCTACCTTCCTATACCCGTGAAATTGGGCTAATATTGTTTCTGTGGGTGCAAAAATTCGAAATTTCGTATCTGACTTATCCAAAGTGCGATTTAGGTCCGTTAATAACCAAACTTGATCAAATTGGGCACTTTAGTGACTTTGTGAACACTATTTCCAATACTTAGCTATCTTGCTGTACACCTACAGTTGGGCTATCGTGTTTCCGGAGGCCACAAAATTAGAGTTTTATTTTATCACAACCAAAGTGTGATTTAGGTCCGTATCTGGCTCACCTAAAATGCCATTTAGGTCCGATAAAAAAGCAAACTTGATCAAATTGGGCATTTTAATGACTCTGTGAGGACTATTTCCAGTGCATAGCTACCTTCCTATACCAATAAAGTTGGGGTAGTCTTGTTTCTGGGAGCTTAATCATTTTTTCGCATCTGGCTTGCTTAAAGTGCGATTTAGGTACATTTAAAAAAGCAAACATGATAAAGTTGGGCACTCCAATGACTTTGTGAACACTGTTTCCAGTACACCTTCTTATGGGTGTGTAGGTCTTCAGGGTTCCCGAAAACGACCAAAAGCTATTGTATTTGCTTGATATGAATGAAATATGACATTCCCGAAGGTTCTAAAACGTAAAAAATGGCTCTGAAACAATTTTTTTTCGAAATATGTGGTTCATGCCCCTCTATTTGGTCATTAGACGAAGAAATAAAGGTTCTTCCTACGTTGCCAATAAAATATTGCTAGTGTATTATTCCGATCATGGGGCTTTAAAAGGAGCTCAGCAAGGTCAGTTTGGAATTTAGAAACATTCACGTAAGACTGGACGTATATACTTGCTTCGTTTCACATTGCTGGACGAGTCACTAGTTTGATATTTCTTTCGACGTTTAAGGGTGATGACTTTTGAATTTATATTAACGAACCTACCTAGAATAGACAAAGCATAATTTATTAGAAAGTGTCCATGAAATTTACTGTTATTAAACACTAATTGGAAACTGCAGTTTGAAATACATTCCTCGCTTCCGCTATTTTGCGAGGACATTTTGTCTCATAATACCTGTTTTATTTACATCAACATGGGGTATATTTTAGTAAGCGCTAGCTTATTCTTTGTTGCTAGATAAACGACATTAGCAGTATATAAAAAACCATGTGTTGCGTATAAAATAACTACGTGGTTATGGCGAAAGTAAGCAATTTTCAATACTTTTTGTGATCTTTAAGAGGACATAACTTCTCCCGGAAAACCAGAGAGCAGCTGTCTATGATTTTTGAAAACAGCGCCAAATTTTTTACAGCCGTAGATATTCAACCCAATCAGAGCAGTATATTGATCCCAAATATTTTGTTAAAGTGTTGGATTTTACCTTATTAGATAGCATACTATTTTAATACATTTTCATATTGCATTTTTGAAATCAATTATCTGGAGTAGAAAAAACAAGCGTCAAAGAAAATAGTTAGAAACTGCCGTTTGAAACACATTTCGCGCTTTATATGGTGAGGGCATTTATTTGTCTCACAAGTTCAAACATTGTTATTGATATACGTATATAACTCATATAAATAATATACTGTTGGTCGATATGCAAGTATACGTACTACAATGTGACCCAGCCATGATTTTATAGATAATCGTAATACCTATCTAAATTTAAATATGTATCAAAATAGTATATACCTACCAACAGCGTCGACGCCCAGCCGTTGACACAATATTAGCTCGGACACGGTTTCGTACGACGGTCCACCATTCATGGCATAAACGCCTTCGTGAACTGCAAAATCCAAGTCCATCTTATTGAGCAGTACCTTGGCGCGTGAGCGTAAGTCCTTGTCGTACAGATTGATAAGTGAAGGAAAGCGGACACCGTAACTGAAATATTAATTATTACAATTAGGTATATACCGGAGCTTAGCCCCGGGTCCGGGGCAACGTCGAAGCCCCGGCAAAGGTAAAATTTAGATGCCGGGGCTACTGTTTCAAAAAATATTTTTGGTACCAAATTAGTAGAACAGATAAACAATCTGGAGCAAACTAATAAACTAAAATGTTAAAACGATTTGTGTTGAGTTTTTGATATTTCAACAAGATTATTACGTATACGGACAAAATTAGGGTATGGCTTTTATTTTGACAAAAATATTTTTGATTAGGGATGTTTTATTCCGCGTCAAATTTTTTGACCTTGAACTATAATACATAATGGTGGCAGTAAAATTCGTCTACCCACAGTCTATGCAGGGGGTAACCCCCGGTAGGCGGCGAAATTTTTCTGGGGGAGGGTCGGTACGGCAGTGACGACGTTTTTTGGTCACCGGCGTCAAATTTTAGCCTATGAGTTCACCTCACTCCACGAGGGGTGGAGGTTTCCGGGTTCCCAGGGTGATTCTACTTCTTCCCACCCGCTGTCCGCGTGTATGTATATGTCGTATATAATATACTAGTGAGGCTCGCTTGCTAGCCAGAATTCGAGTGGTGAGAACAATCCCCCGAAGCAGAAGTGTGAAAAATATTTGCCACACAATATTTTTCACACTCGCAAAGAGCTTGTCGGCCCAGAAAACCCCATATCCGACACTAAAACCAACAATAAACACACATTCAGGTGCATTTCCCACGACTTTTCACAAAATATGAAATTGGGCGCCAACTATAAGCTTATAGACTCCAGATTGGGAAATAGTTGAAAAACTTGTTATATATCATTGGAAAGCCCTGGTAAGGCTACATGGAATAGGCCTTTTAGTTTGCGTTTTAGTACTTTTTGAGAAAAGTCGCAAAAACTGGAGGGGGTGCCCGAAAAATGGGCGAAAATGACGTCATTTTGCCCCATAACTTTTCCCACGGCAAAAAAAATAAAAAATCGGGCTCCGTCACTACACCTAAATCGACCATTGCGGTTCGAATGAGCTATCTTGCATCAAAATCCGCCCAACAATTATCGAGATCCAGGTGCGACAGACACAGACAGGATCTCCTCAACCTCCCTCCAAAGCCAAAATTGAAAATTCTCGTTCCACTCGAATTCAATTATTAGCATATTACGCTCTAGATACGCTCGAAAATCGAACACAGTACTTTTGGCTAGCCCCGGTCCCGGCCCTGGTAGGCTAGCCGCGGGCCCGGTTGAATTCTTGCCCGGTACAACACTAATTACGATCAAATTGTAACTTAAGTCTGATGTTTTTAGGAGTATGATTTGAGGGGCGTTTTTATCGAATCAGTTTTTGCTTTTCGAGTGCTGCGCCGCTTGTGATAATCACATTCAAGTCTCAACACTTGCGATACTTCAGATCAAAATACAATAAAATGTGTCTAGGTTGTTTTTTAATCTTTAGTTATCACAAATTATTTATACAAAAATTTTTCGCTGTCCTTCGGGACGCCGCGCTTGCAACGAAATGAGAATTGCTAGCATGAAGGTTGTTTGAAGCCTGTTCGTATTATCACGAGTGCTTTCGGACCCACAGTTTTGGGGGGGGGGTCGGTTTATAAGCAGCTACAGGTTTAACCGACCCCATTCTAAAACTGTTGGGGAAGGTTGGTTCGAGCTATCCCATAAAACTGGGTATGGGTCTGTGCATAACAACGCCTTCGGGGCGCCGCACTTGCAACGAAATAAGAATTGCTAGCCTGAAGGTTGTTTGAAGCATGTTCGTATTATCACGAGTGCTTTCGGGCCCACATTTTTGGAGGGGTCGGTATATAAGCAGCTACAGGTTTAACCGACCCCCTTCTAAAACTGTGGGGTAGGGGGATCCGAGCTACCCCATAAAACTGGGGAGGGGTCTGTGCATGATAACCACTTCCGGGCGCCACGGTTGCAAACGAAATGAGAATTCCTAGCCTGAAGGTTGTTTGAAGCCTCTTCGTATTATTAGGAGTGCATTCGCACCCACAGTTTTGGGGGGTCGGTTTATAAGCAGCTGCAGGTTTAAGTGACCCCGTTCTAAAACTGTGGGGGAGGGGGTCCGAGCTACCCCATAAAACAGGGGAGGGGTCTGTACATGACAACCCCTTCGGGGCGCCGTGCTTGCAACGAAATAAGAATTACTAGCTTGAAGGTTGTTTGAGGCCTGTTCGTATTATCAGGAGTGCATTCGGACCCACAGTTTTGGGGGTCAGTTTATAAGCAGCTACAGATTTAACCGACCCCCTTCTAAAACTGTGGGGTTGGGTCCGAGCTACCCCATAAAACTGGAGGGGTTTGTGCATGACAACCCCTTCGGGGCGCCGCGCTTGCAACGAAATAAGACTTGCTAGCCTGAAGGATGTTCGTATTATCAGGAGTGCATTCGGACCCACAGTTTTTGCGGCGGGGGGGGTCGGTTTATAAGCAGCTACCGGTTTAACCGACCCCCTTCTAAGACTGAGGGAGGGGGGGTCCGAGCTACTCCATAAAACTGGGAAGGGGTCTGTGCATGACAACCCCCTCGGGGCGCCGCGCTTGCAACGAAATAAGAATTGCTAGCCTGAAGGTTGTTTGAAGCCTGTTCGTATTATCAGGAGTGCATTCGGACCCACAGTTTTTGCGGCGGGGGGGTCAGTTTATAGGCAGCTACAGGTTTCACCGACCCCCTTCTAAAACAGTGGGGGAGGGGGGTCCGAGCTACCCCATAAAACTGGGGAGGGGTCTGTGCATGACAACCCCCAGAACTGGGGTCAGGCCGAAAACACCAGGGCCATTAGTCACGGGCTAACATTAAATTGCAGGGAAGTGTCATACTCTTCTCTAATGAGCTTTTGATATTATATACAGCTAAATTTTATTTTGTCCAGTTTTTAGAAAATACTGTTCCAATATTTTTTGTAGTTTTTTTCTTGTGATATTCATTCGTTCTAGGCAGCCATCGAGACTGATTGACGTTTTTACACTGTAGGAGGCAATAAGCTGGGTAATTAGACTGCTATGTATGGAATGGTCGGGGTGAGTGGTGTACAGGATGCAATTTGTTGGCGCAACGCATTGTCGTACCCTCATGGGGGCCACCATTGCCGCCACATGCTGTGATTAAATCTATCTTTGTAACTTACCGGTCGTCATTGACTCCGCGCAATGGATTGTTACCGCAGAGGCCCGGAAAGTAAATGTGATCAGATATAAGCATGAGATCGCCTACATTGAATGCCGGATTGATTCCACCCGCTGCGTTGGTGACAATTAGAGTCGTTACGCCCAAATGAAACATTACTCGTATTGGAAGTGTGCACTAAAGTAAAATAGTATATATATAATAAGTAACTAACTATTCGCTGGTAAGAGTATGGTAAACGGTACTCAGAAATAAATCAAAAACGTAATAGCAAATTTAAAAGGAAAAGGTTTAAAAATCATTGGAAGAAAACTATAAAGAAATGACGGTTCTATGAGGTAATACGCTTGTGGGTCTTAGTACTGTTATTCTGTTTTTGATAGTTGCAGAAATATGGTCCTATTCTTAATTTTTCACAGTACAGTGGGGCAACATCAATTAATAATAACCAAAAATTAGTATGTTGTGTGTTGCACCTTTCTCGATATTAATAGTGCATTAATTTTATATATATGTTTCTCTTTGTGTAAACCTTATCAACCAATATTCGCTCACTGCTTTTTGTGGAATAACATTATGATTAATGAAGGATTTTTTTGTCTCACTAAGAGGTTAAAACCGGCCGAAATTTTTCACGGCCTGGCCCGTTGGAAATCGTGGTCGGCCCTGTTCGGAGCTACAAAAGCTCAGCCGAGCACGGACCGTTTGTAATTGGTGTAGGCAAGCTCAATATATAGGATACAGAAGATATGAATATAAAGAACGCATATATGAAATGAGCTCGACAAAAAAATGTTAAAACGAACACAAGATTATCTAACCATGTATTAATCATTCGGTCTTTGGCTGAGGTGAGAACGAACCGAAATTATTTGGCAAGTCAAACATCGAGGTCGGCCCGGCCCGTTCACAATAAGATGTAGGCACCTCGGGCTGAAATTATCACTTCTACTGTGACTATCAGTTCAAGTCACTTTCGCTGTGCTCCCCGCGAGTAGGTGTGCAACTTCACCAAACTCAGTCATTCAGCGGTCAACAACTGAGTTTGCAGTGTTAATGAAAATATAAGAGTAACAAATAAATTTCGAAAGTTTTTGTTTCTTGATTGTTGGAGGGTGAAAGAAGGGCATGTAATTACGAGGAAAATGCCTTCCGCAATTTTAATTTTGAGAAGTGTGTCATACTTAATGTAACTGTCCCTCATTGAGAGTGAACGAACCGTCCTGGCTTCATGTCATTTTGATATGCGAGTGAGATGCGATTATGTAGCGACTTTCAGGGACATGAACGATGAGCAGACACGAGTTTTAGTTTTTTGCAACAGAGTCCGCGGTCGTTACCGCCTTATGCAGAATCGCCATAACTGGTTCCGGAATTACCAATTCCGCTAAGTGTATATAAAAGGTTATGGATGACGGTGGAAATTGAATTCCGACGCCAAGAGTACTAAATGTAACCAAACGACAGTCACATAGCTGGAACAAACGCTAAGTGAGTATCAATAACCTATTGGCTTGCACGCTCACAGGTTTTGCATCTGGACGCTTAATTGTACTTACTAAAGCGATGTCGTAGCCTTCGTACATGTGGAACCGACCTTGCATACATATCACGTTTTTTCCTTGAAGTTTGCCGATGACAAATCGTCCTGCATGACCAGCGACTAAAACACATAGTTCGTGATGAATCCTCGAAGAAGAGCGTGGCACTCATGCCACACTACGTTGTATTGCTTGTGAGATGACACGATCCATTATTATACATTTTATTTGTTCCACTTTTAGAAGGAACAAGTTTCTCACTTTTCTCCTGCCCCCTCTATGCCACACTACGTTACATTCCTGGTGGGATGACGCGACTTCCTATTATTCTTAATTGTCTCTCTTTTAGTGGGAACACGTTTCCCACTTTTGTCATGCACCCTCCCTAAGTTTCGTAGTGTCCCCCAAAATGTCTTTGTCCTGTCGTTCCAACTTTTGTTCGCCCCCCTTCCACAACTTTTAATCCCACTTTAAACAAAAAATATAAAAAAAAATAATTTGTTCGAATTTGGACCAAAAGTTGGGGACAGAACCGAAGACTTTTCTCCTGCCCCCTCCACGCCACACTACGTTACATTCCTGGTGGGATGACGCAACTTCCTATTATTCTTAATTGTCCCTCTTTTAGTGGGAACACGTTTCCCACTTTTATACTGTACCCTCCCAAGTTTCGTAGTGTCCCCCAAAATGTTTTTGTCCTGCCGTTCCAACTTTTGTTCGCCCCCCTTCCACAACTTTTAATCCCACTTTAAACAAAAAATATAAAAAAATAATTTGTTCAAATTTGGACCAAAAATGGGGGACAGAACCAAAGTTGGGCGAGCGGACGGAACGAAAGTTAGAAAGGCAGGCCAAAATCTGTAGAG
This sequence comes from Trileptium ribeirensis, assembly GCA_030248225.1. Taxonomy (NCBI): domain Eukaryota; kingdom Metazoa; phylum Nematoda; class Enoplea; order Enoplida; family Thoracostomopsidae; genus Trileptium; species Trileptium ribeirensis. Next base: position 40,743 of record JASANE010008006.1, on the reverse strand, counting down.
ACAAGACGAAAGGGGGAAACTTGTTGCTTTTAAACGTGGCACAAATAACTTAACAATTAAAAATGGACGGCGTCATCCACAGAAGACGTCATCCACGTAGTGTGGCATGAGTGTGACACTGCTCTTCAAGGTTTCATCATGAACTCTTGATAATACGACATAATGAGGTCAACCTTAGGTTTGGATTGCTATTTAAAGCTTTTTATCAAATATTTTTGTTAATAAGCACGAGCTTACAATTTGTTTTCATTGCTGCTGCATAAACGACATTAGTGTATATAAAAAGTACGTGATGCGTATAACAGGGCAACGTGCTTATGACAAAAGTAAGCAATTTTTTTAGTATTTTTTGTGACTTTAAGGTGACATGGGGCATAGCTTCTCCCGGAAAACCAGGCTAGCATTGCTGGCATTAATTTTGAAAACCCCGATATTTTCTACAAATATAGACATTTATCCCAATCTGAGCAGTTTTTTTGCTCCCAAATATTTTGTTAAAGTTGGTGAATTTTACCTTTTTAATTCGTGTCAGTTTGACAAAATAGTATAAACGTTTTCGATATATATAAGACAAATGTTGAAGCTAATTTTAAGATTGAATATTTGAAATCAATCTATACGGAGTGAGAAAAACAATTTTCTAGATGCGTTTGAGAAAAAGAGTTTACATAAAAACCCTCAGTAGAGAATGCAGTTTTAAACGTAATTAGCGCTTACAATATGGTGAGGACATTTTGGCTCAGAAACTTGCTGCAATTTATTTTTATTATTGAAAATATATAAGATATACCCACTGCACATTATTTCATCATGGTAGAAAATTTTCGTTTGATTTCATGGTTTTACTGCTATGGTGAATATGGCTTGTCTGGGGTCCGGCAAAAATATAAAAATGCTCATGTTTGGGTCAAAAATTAATCAAAACATGGGTGTTTTTAATTGTATATATCTAATAGAAAGCATAACGAGTCTATGGGTTGAATACTGTTACAGGTCAAAATTTAGCCAATTTGACCTGTGAACGCACCATATGAAAACAATTGTATATATTTGAATCAATCCACCCATCTAATGTGAAAGGTTGTCCCCAAAAGCTATAGTTGATTAATCTCGAATCTTTCAGTCAGTCCATTTTGTTACCGAATGAAGAATAGGTGTCGCTGTGTGGTTTTGAAATATATATACAAAAAAGTTGTGATGTCTCTGAAGTATTTTCGGCTAATTATATTTTATTGTTTTGGAGGGGACACAGGAGTCTAAAAATTTCGAACTATACTTGGGTCCATTAGTACGCCAATAATGCTTTTAGATATTCACAATTGAGCAAACTTCGTCGCACTAAATGTAGCTGCTTTGCGAAAAGTGCTCAAAATCCGGCATTTCATTTCTTCCTGGTTTACGAATAACTAGGAGAACCAGATACTTCCCGAAAAAGTTTAAGAGATTAGCGTAACTAAAACGTCAAAAAGTATCTTCGGCAAGGAGCACCAGTTGCACGGACAATACCGTTGTGTGCTGCACGCAAAGTGGTGCTATGCTGCATTGTTTTTCCAAATAACGATATCTCAGATACCAAATTAAGTTGTGTGTTTTGACCGGTATTTTTTAACTCAAAATATAAGGTTTCGCACTGTGAAGAACAGAATATATTGGTACAAAATTAGCGATATTAATACATGAGACCCAGGACGAAAGTGCTGTAAAAAAATTTGAGCCAGTCATTCCCATTGCAAATGATAAAATTTATATGTAATATGTTGTCCTATGTTGGCTATACAATGTTATTGTTTAAAAGCTAGTTTCACAGTTTACTTATTGGAATCACAATAATGGTCAAGAGTACATGATGGCAATCTGAGAACAGTGTGACACGTGTCATCATCGTCTCCGTTTTGCTTGTCTCTCTCGTGCTCATTTTGCGTTAACGGTTCCTAGTTTGTCCGTTAAAATTTTTTGTCTTTCTCTCAAATTTGTTAATGGTTCTGTATGCTCCCGCAGAGAAGGGTATTTTGGTTATCACACACAGAGCCATGGGTTATGGCATCTTACCGATGTTGCAATACGTCACAGTGCATATATTCTCGTGATCAACAATTATTGTCTACGTAAGCATTTCAAATCTGATTGTAAAAATTATTTTGGTGATCTTTATATTTATACATTGATGTGTAACGTTTAGACTTACACATTGTTCTGTGTAAATCATTGATTTACATAGCGATTTGTATTTTTAACTCTTTCTTAGATTTATACAGCGATCTGCATGTGTAACTCTTAGATTAGCGCAACGAACTGTATGTGTTACTCTTGATTAAAACAGTGGTTTGATGAATTGCTCTTGGATTTACACACATTCACATTTTTTTGATGATCTCTGTAGTAATTTCAGAATAACACGCAGTGTAGAAAAATTTTTGATGCTGGATTGTGTGTAAATTCTCTTATGTTTTGTCTGCTGCATGAGATTACGTTCACCGATGTAGGCAAAATGCATGACATATCAGTCCCACTACGACGTAATCACACCCGCGAGCTTAAGTTGATAAAATATCGTCTGACATTAAGTTTCAATATTTTACTTTACCTGTGCTTCGGGGGAACCATTTGATTTCTTGGTATGGAATGAAGGTAGGATTTTCGATAGCATCAGCGACCGGGCCGTAGCCGCTTCCGAGTATCATACCGATTGTTGGACTACTGAAGCCTGATGGGCATTGAGTTTGAATCCATTGAGCTATGCCTCGTGTTTCGTCAAATGTTGGCAAGCTGTAACGTTCAGACAATAGATAATAAATTGATAATTGTTGTTCTGAATCTCCTGAATCGATTCACGGGAAAAGAATTTATTGCTATCTGTGTGAAATGAAAGCCTAAGATCGGTAATTTCGATGATTTTACCGCTATTCGACTCAGCTCGTTAATGAGGCTAGAATGATATAAAATTACACATTTAACAAAAATTTTGGGTACCAATTCGAACCCATAAAATCGAAAAAAATTCTTCCTAACACTGGCCGAAATGGACATATTTTGAAACAGATCGTTGAGCTGAGTCGACTGATGCCAAAATTATAGCTCTATCTTTAGTATTGACCTATTTCGGCCTTAGGACTAAACAAACAAAATTTTATTGGTTGATCACTCAATATATTTTATACATACATACCTAAATTAAAGCTAAATATTGCTAATTCTTGTTACAACAAAAAAACCATTGTGTCAACCAATAAAGGTAGTCAGCTAGTGTTGCCCTCTTACAACTGACTATATGTGTCTGTCATAATGTAAAAATACGAGTTAGGTCAACCTGCTTAAGTAAGTCTTTAAATTGTTTAGCGGTTGGAGCGTTCACAAGATTTTTGTTACATGCAGATTCTGGGAGCACATTCCACGCATTAATAACCTTTATGGCAAGTGGCATGTTTTAATGTGTTAGTTTTAAATTTCATTTTAACCAGCTTTTTGGCATGACCGCTAGTGGTCGTTACAGCGGAACAACATGAAAAAATAACGACAAGTGTCGATTTCATTATGAAGTATTTTGTATACCAATATTAAGTCAAACTGCAACCTCCTTAGTTCTAGTGGTTCAAGATTAAATTTCTTATTCCTTTCAGCATAATCTGTATGCTGCCATTTAAGCCTAGCGAGAAGTCGTCGCGTAAAATAGCGTTGTACTCGTTCGATCATATCAGTATCTCCAAGAGCATGGCCACCAAACCAGACATATTCTAATATCCTACGTACGAAATGTATGCGCGAATCATAGTCGTCGTGACACAGCGGAATAATATATTTATGATGCGGTATGCTTTAGCTGAAATCTCCCTGCAATGATAGGTGCTTTTTAAATTTTAATTAATAATAACACCTAAATCATTGCATTTGAATCCATGTGGCACAGCGTACCCGTCAATAAAATATTGACTGATTCGGTTACTATTTCCATGAGAAAGAAGTTTGCATTTTGGCGCAGATATGGGAAGCTGCCATTTTTTGACCAACTTTCGATACGAGTAAGTGCGTCTTACAAATACATTTTTGCACTATCATTATCGATTGGAGTGCAATGTACGTACAATTTTACATCGTCTGCATATATTTTACAAAAAAACATGAGACAAGTCATTAACAATGTCATTATTATATATATAACAAGAATAAGGTTGTTCCGAGCACACTTGTGGAACACGAGATGTAACCGAGAAATAAGGTGAAAAAATCTTGTTGACTTTTACACGCGACTTTAGATTTAATTTTATATATCTAATTTTTAGATGATTCGATATACCGAAATTAGGAAAACTTGCTTATCAATTTTACATGCGAGACACTGTCAAAAGCTTGAGCAAAGTCTATATATATTAGGTCCACTGAATTTCCCATATCAAGCGATATACAAGTATTAATACATTCCAGAAATTGCGTGCATCTAGATCGTTTCGCCAAAAACAAGTGTTGGTTCTCTGGTAACAGTTTATTTGACGTTAAGTGATCCGTAAGCTTGTCATTAATTATGTATTCCATCAGCTTACAGCAGTTAGAAATTAGAGAAATTGGTTTGTAGTTTGATGGATCTGACGCAGATTCTGTTTTAAATATAACGATATCAGAATGTAGCCAAATATTTGGTAGAATACCATCGATAAACGACTGCTCAAAAATGTGAGGCAACGGGAAATGACAGAGCATCTCGCAACTCCTTTAAAAATACTGAGTGAATCCATCGGGTGCGTGACTGTGCTTCTTTTTAAGTTACCCATTTATTTATATACTATGGCGGGAGTGAACGAAATCCAGCTCAGTTGAACGTTTGCTGAATTAATATTAGAAGGCAAATGCTTATCATCTATTGTGAAAACACTTGAAAAAGTGTTTGCTTAAATTTTTCAGCGGGCTTCGTCGTCGAAGATCAGCTCTCCTTGTGAGCTTTTCGACGCACTTATGCCTTCTTTTCTAAAACACCTGTTATTAACGTATTAAAAAGTTTATTTTTATCGCTTGAGGTTAATATTTTGTGCTCTTTGGTTCTCTGAAATTTCAAAATAGCTTTAGAGCATTTACGGCTCCGGACAATTCGGACGATGGGACAGTTCGTTGCAGAGACTACGAGCATTTAGATGTAAACATCTAATCTGATTTTCATTTTCAGTCATTCTATCAAAACTTTCTACATTCGGATTACAGTTGGGCAATATAGGAGCGACCCTTTCAACTAGTTTAAAGATACACATAGTTTTACTTCTACAGAAGCGAAGGAGTAATTTAATTCCTAATATTTCCCATGAATTTATTGGCCGTTCACACGAAAACAACTTTTAAAAAATGCCAATTTATCTTTAACTACGACATATTTGTCAGAGTTGTTGCAGTCATTTTCATATCCACGGTTGAGTTCATTTGCTTTAGCGTGAAGTGCAGCAATTTGTTTCCGATCTTTTTCATACATTGAGCGGCGAAGGAAAACCGACCGGTACTGGGGATGGTTGCGAAGCGTGCGAGCTTCGTTGAGCACTGAGTTCACCACGCTAGAAGAGGGTAATCGTAGTTTCAACCGTTTGGCCACAGTTTTGGCCGCCGTTGAGATTGCGTGGCATTTCGGCGTCCTGGTGGATGTAAAAGTCGCATTCTACATAATTGCTTAACTGTTGGGGAAGGGTCTAACAACTTAACAATTTTTGTTGCTTCGGCTAAATTGTCGCCGAGTTGGGCCAGTCCGCTAATGACGACACATCTGCGTCGATTCGCCTCCTGATCGCAGGAGTTGTAACTTGGCCAAAAGACGACACATTGCGGGACGCGACATTGGCCTAAGTGATATCAGATACTGGCACAGCGGGACCGAATTAAGGCAGCAGTGATTGTTTCCATTGCGTTGGTTGTTAATTTTACAGAGTATGATAGGGCGTCGACGTCAAGCAGAAGTCAACAGCACCGAAATGCTTAGTTCGTTGTTGGTATCGTTTTCTGGCGCGTTTTGTTGATATGATGTATTACGATTATCGCGACGATCTCGGTCAAAAATGAGGCACTTGTTGCAAAGAACCAGGATACGGTCTTTGCCATCGATTTGACGAGCTAACCGAATATCGGCGCATTGGTAATGAATCCAACCGTCACACTTGTCATAGGCTTGGCAGTCGTTTCCACCATCAAGGTTGCAATCGACGCATTTACCTTGGTAGATTCTGGTTGATCGCAAATGGATGACGTACGAATTATTTGGCGATTAGGAGAAGAATGGATCATCGCAGTACTTGACAATCTTATATATTTTGATAATAGTTTATTCTGGTGTAACGAATCAGTACGCACTCTTTTTTGGTCTTCGTCCCGAATGCAATTGGGTTAAAACCTAAGGTAAAAGACCCTATGCTTAATTAATGTGTATCTTAGTAATGGGAGCTAGATTGGGGACAATAGATGCTTTATGTGAAATATATACTTAACTTACGAACAATCTTGTTAATATAAGAATTTATTAAATCTGCAGTAGATAGGAACTGTGGGTTTATCCACCCCGCTATTTCGGGTCTGCCGATAACTCATGGCTGGGTAATATATTGTACGATATTTATGTATATATATCAGGGAACAACCGGAACCGGAAACGTAACCTGGTCTTCGAAATTCATATATATAGTAAAACAGATGAAGGAAGAAATGAAGGTATATATAATGGATTTAAAATGCAGTAAAAATAATTTTTACATTAAACTTAATGTATTGCGATGGCATTATTGATTGTCTGAAACTTTAAAGAGACTGAGGAAGCTAATAATGTTTATTTATCGATTAATATGTCGGTTCTGCACATCCAGAGCAAAAAATGTCTTCTACTATACACCATTGCGTATACTGCGCCAAATTGATTGTGCTTACAAAGCTTGGAGCGTAGAATACACACTTTCGCTCTTTCTCCAGTCCCCTCTCTTTACTACACATACGTTTGTTATATGTTCGTCTGTAGGAAACTTGAAATTATTGGTTTATATGATTCTAAGAGAAAATAATAAATATAAGCAGGGAGTAACGGAATTTCGGTTCCGGCGAAAATCGTGTTCCGGTTGCGGTTGTGGCAAAGGGCAAAAACCATACCGGAACCGGAATTCCGGTTTAAAATTTTTGTATCAAATTTTCCACATTTTTACTTCATCTGTGGTACAAACATTGTATTATACATATATACGGCCCCATATAGAAGGATCAAGTTCCAATACAACCAAGCAAAAGCGAATATTAATTCAGCAATTTGCCGTGTGAAACGTAAGTAGGGCTCATAATTTAATTTGGAATTTTTCATCTTAACCTGCAGGAATTTGTTAACAAAACAAAGCCAGGTCGATGCTTGTAGCAGCTGTTTTACCCATTCCGAAGTCTGCGGCGCATGTTAGAATTAAACCGGTCCAACTCGGTAACAGAGTATGGATTATGTAGAGGTACTTAGGTGTAAGCTTGGCTAACATAAATTGCGTCATGCACAAGCCAGCGTGCTTGCAACTATGGAAATCAGTCTATATTGAAGTAAAGTAACGTTATCTGCAACGCAGCCACAAACTGCGTTCTTGCCAATCAACTGTATTTATTGAAACTGGGCGAGCAGTATAACAGTTTGTATCATTTATAGCATCCTGATTAGAAAGTTATTATCATTATGATTTAACTAACGGGCACTGTTTGCACAACGCTAGCCTAAACAGTGTCTCTGACCACTGATCAGAAAATTACCTTCTATTATTTTTTCAGAACCATATAAACCAATAATTTCAAATTTCCTGCAGAACAACGTGTAACAAACGTATGTGTAGTAAACGGAGGCGACTGGAGACAGAGCGAAAATTTTTATTCTACGGTGCATGCGCTGTAAGCACATTCAGTTTGACGCAGTATACGCAAAGGTGTATAGTGGAAGGCATTTTTTACTCTGGGTGTCCAAAAACCGACATATTGATCAATAAATAAAGATTATTAGCTTCCTCAGCACCTTTAAAGTTTTAGAAAAGCAATAATGCCATTGCAATACATTAAGTTTAATGTAAAAGTTATTTTCAATATATTTTAAATCCACTATACCTTCATTTCTTTCTTCAACTGTTTTGCTATATATAAGTTTCGAAGACCAGGTTCCGGATCCGGTTTAAATGGACGGTTCCGGTTATTCCCTGGATAGGAGATAATTTTCTGATCAGTGGTCAGAGACACTGTTTAGGCTAACGTTGGACAATCAGTGCCCGTCAGTCAGTGGATAACGACAACTTTCTAGTCGGAATGCTATAAATGAACCAAACTGTGATGCTGTTCGCACAGTTTCAATAAATACAGTTCATTGCCAAGAAAGCAGTTTCTGGCTGCGTTGCAGATAACGTTAGTTTACTTCAATTTAGATTGATTTACCAAGTTTACAAGCGCACTGGCTGGTGCATGGCGCAATTTATGTTAGCCAAGCATACACTAACTACTTCTGTGTAAGCCATACTCTGTTACTCAGTTGGACCGGTTTAATTCGAACGTACCCCACAGACTTCTGAATGTGTAAAGTGGTTACTACAAGCATAAGAGCTGGCTTTGATTTGTTAACAAACTCCTGCAGGTTATGAAAAATTCCTACTGAAACTATGTGCCCTACTTGCGTTTCACACGGCAAATTGCGTAGTTAATCTTTTATTTTGCTTAGTTGTATTGGAACCTGATCATTGTATATTATATATTACATGTTCATTGTATATTATATATTACATGTGTTTGGGCCAAAGTAACCATGAGGGGCGGAAATAAAATGCAGGCCATACCATTCTCGATATACTAAGCCTTAAGCCGTTACTTGGGCCTGTGTTTGTACAGATGAAGCAAAAATGTGGAAAATTTCAAACACTTTTTTAAACAGGAATTCCGGTTCCGGTATGGTTTTTGCCCTTTGCCGGAACCGCAACCGGAACACGATTTTCGCTGGAACCGGAATTTCGGTTACTCCCTGAATATATATATATATATTCGTTTATGTATAATATATTAATTACATAAGTATATGTGCATCCGGCAACATGCCAGGATGTTTAATGAATAGATTTACCGAACAATTAAGGATAAATTATTAACTTCAACATTACTGACTACACCACTGCTATAAAATTTGTGCGGTAATTTGTATGATATTTTCAACAAATTGTGCAACCCCTCTGACATTGCTTAAAAAGTTGTATGGAATTTTAACGCTTCCTGAAAACGGTGGAATCAATAAAGGGGCTAATAGGTCTAATTAGGGGTCAGGGGTTCAAAATTTCGATTTTTTCCAAAATTTGCGTATAAAGATAATTTGGTTCGAGGAACATCATCATAGCATTGAAAATTGTCTAAGAGGTCTAATTAGGGGTCAGGGGGTCAAAATTGAGTTTTTTTCCAAAATTTATGGTAGTTTAAGCAATAAAACATCTAACAAGAATTTTGGTGAAAACAATCTTTTTTTACATTAAAAATATTTTCACTCCCTCACTTGACTGTTTCATGCATAGCAACGCGAAGTATTGCCTCACTTACCTAGGTTGCATCGGTGTATATAAGCTGCGATAATTATATTATGCTTCAGTCTGTCAGTTGCGTTCGTCGCGAATGGTCGTGTGTTGAACGCTAACAATTACAATTATAAATTTTATTGGTTTATTATATTCCATCATACAGATTTGTTATATTAAAAAGCATTATCAATCCCGTACCAACACGGACTTATATTCGTACGAGCAGTTGGTATTTATCGTGGATATACGTTCAGCAACCATTACATCGGAGCAAGGTTTATGGAACATTTGGCAACGTACGATTTGGATAAAGTTCATCGTCACCGATATATCGGTATCAACGTATATACGTGAAGCATGGAACTAGAATACGTGCACTATGTTTATCTTCAACAAGAAATCGCGTATTGAAAGGTGAAGGTGGTATTTTTTATCGTCAGTATGAAGAAAGAGGCGACTTTATGGAAGGAAGATCGGATGTGGAAGAAAAACTCATCAGGCTCCAACAACAACGTCCAGCAGTGCAGGTGGCGGTGGAATTCATTATGAAAAAAATGAAAAAAGAACATTCACTTGATTATGCGTTGTATAAATGTTCTTTGTTGTATCCCGATTTTTTGTAATGTATAATCGTGATATCATGATTTTATTCAATGAGAAATGAAAAACATAACGGTAGCCATTAATAAGCCATTTGACGATTACCTTGGCAGGAATGAAATGTTGTAAAAGGAAGTGTCACAAATTTTTTGGTTCAGTCATGTTTGCTTTCGGTCGGTGATGCCTCTAAATTTTAGCAAGCAGCTTACTCGTGGTCATACTAAACAACAAGTTACCGGAAATTATCTTCTCGTCGATTATTACAAGACAAATACAGTGGTAGGTAGAGACGATCATTTCATGTGTAATGATAATCGGGTGCAACATTTTAAAATCCTCAACAAGGTCGTTGGCTATCCAGGATGGACAGGCGATGCTGGGTAAATAATTTGTGTGATTCAGAACACAATACTGTGATAATAGGTCTTGTCTACGACCACCGGTATATCAAGTTGAAGACTTCCGGTTCCGGATTAAATAGACGGTTTTGGTTGCTGGTTCCGGTTCCGGTTATTCCCTGGTACATATATATAGTACACATATATCCATTATGACGAGTTATCGGAGGTGGGGGTAAATCGCCATTTCCTATAAATTAGCTGCGTTGAGCTTATCCAGTAGGCAATTTCAATCGTTAAATATTCCGCAGTTGAAACGGATTGAGCGAAATCTCCTCACGTAGCATTTTGCAGTACAAAGCATCCCTGTTTGTATGTGTCACGCATAACATCAGTGTTTTGACGGATTTTTGCATTTTAATTTAACACTCATTCGAATCAAATCGTGTGTTTATTTATCTTTATTTGCTTTGCAGCAATAACTAATATTTATAGCCAAAAATCTCGAAAATTCGAAGCCGATTGAACACTTATTATGACCATATTGGGCCTTAAAATATTCTCATTTTTATTTCTTCTTCCCGACATGGGATTAAAAATTCAGCTCCCACTTAATAAAAACACAAAATCCTATCATTGAGTGCTACAACTTTGCCCTTAAAAACACTTTTTGTAAGAGCAACGAACCAAAATGCAAAAGTGTTGTACTGACGATAATTTTTTAAAATTTTGACCTTATTTCTTGCTGGTTAGAGCTAAACTATGGGTTTATAGGTTCATTTAATCAGGTAAACCTGATGGTTTATTGTGTTATCTTTCAATGAGTACGTATCGCCGCAAATTGCTAAAATGTCCAGTTTTGACCGCAAAATTTATCCAATTTTGACATTTCATAATATAGCCATGCATTGTGGCCTGATATGCAATTATAGTTGGGAAGTATTTCATGGTATGTATTCAATGCGGAAGCGTTTGATGCTCAGAACGGCCAATAACATTACTGTATTCCTTGAACACGTTATGTGAATTTTGAAAGTTTTCTTCTTCCTCAATGTAGGAAAAATACCAGCATTGTAAGATTTTGATGATGTTATTCGTATGATTTTGATGTTGGAAATGACAGTTACATTGGTCTTATTATGCTGTTGCTTCTTTGTTTCTATGGAACAATTAAAGGAGTTGGGAAACTCAATTTGGTACCTCAGACTAGTTATTAAACGTAGACTAGCATAGTTCGCTCGGTTTCTAAAGCATTTCTGAGTACCAACTAATACAGGTCACTTTGTAAAAAATTTTATGGCAGCAGTTAAAGGTAAATCGTAGTGTCTTTCAGATCTGTCCGCGCGTACGGGTACAAATTTCGTATAGCGGAAAGCCGGTATACGTTACGTTCATAATCCTACATGTTCAGCAGTAATCGCTACTGTTGAAATGACCGTGTGGATCCGTATATTTAATGCCATAAAAATCGTAGTGGTCCCGTTTTGTGAGCAATGCCTTGAACACTTTGCGGTTCATCTTGGCACCCGCTATCGCAATCTCAAAGTAGATGATTTTGATTCGTGGGCGCCTTTATTGGACAGTGGGCGCTGTCACCGAAATATTAAATTGTCTTTGAGCGCTGTTTAAAAGAGCGGGTGGGTCATTTCCTTTAGCGAGCGTTATCTAAAAGGCTATGTTAGTGAGTATTCGTTCTAAAAACTAAGCGGTTTGTGGAATCACAGCGATAGTGACGACCACAGGACGGGGATCTGACCGATTTCGTAATATATCTTTAAGCTGGAACACATTTCGTTTACGTCTAGTGGAGCGGTAGGGAGGTAAGTGACGAAAGTGGGTCAGTTTCTCCGTCATCGTAGGCTGGATGCGAATGACAGTGACAAAGAATTAACAATTGCGAAGCTGAATGCCAAAGAATAGTTTAAAGTGAATATTGAACTTCCAAAGCCCCGGATATTGGGCTACAAGTCGCGGATATCGCGGGTCTGAAAAAAATTCTCTAAGCCTGCGGACACGAGCCTAGTGGCGGTGGGCAAGCCTCCAGTTTTAGCGGTTATTGGAGTACATACTATATACTTGTGGACTCAAAACATTTTTGCACGGGCACTCCTCCGATTTCTCTTACGGAAATCCCAAATATTTCTAACTTAAAATAATGTTAATACTACTGCAAAATAATACTTACCCATCCTTCTCCATGGCGCAGTGTGTTCACCTTTAAGTAGATATCGATTACTAAAATTAATTTTGTCTATAGCTATGATGTAAATATTATTAAACAAGCTATATATTCTGCAATCTAGTAAGCAAAATATTTTGTTTCAAACCCGCTTTAACATTCACGAACGAAGAGCGGTTGCATCTCAACAAGCTATACTATCTGAAAGTGCTAATGTATTTGACTCTATTTGGCTGAGCGCGATATTTCTATCTTCTTTCTAAAAATATGTCACAGATAGGGTTAGGTATTTATAGCATCATAACATATTGTTGTCGGTTGCTTGAGTAGGATAAGACATACGGGACGCATTATAGGAGTAACTTTCAGTGAACTTTGAAATTGAAATTATTTTCAGTCAACCTTGGAATTGACATTGACAGTCTATTATGGTTTGGTGGAGCACACACTGCTCCACGCAAGAACTTTGGGTATCATTGTTTCTAAAAACAATCTCAACACCGATCAGCAGTCGTCCCTGCAGGTCGTGCTTACTAGCTAGGGTCTAGATTGGAACATGAGCGTTCGCTTGACCGATAAACAATGTAGTTGGACCGTTCATCGAAGCACAAAAGTGTTGATACATCTTCTGGCAACAAGTGACAACAATGTCACAACCTGTGGCTTTGACAAAATAGTAAGTTCGACAGGTGGAATTGTCGTACAAATTGTCACCCGACCTAGGAATTCATCAGTTTGGTGGTAAACAGTATAGTAGTCATTCGTCGTCTAAATCATAGTTTGACAGGGGTCCCAGATCTGCTCAAACAGCGAGTTGGCTGACGTTCTCTTAACATATTGAATATTTTTGTTACGCTTGCTACCTTCCAAGTTCTAGGTTTTCCGATATTGGCATTGGCGATGTTTTCGGATTAACATTTATATATGCAGAGATGTGTTGATAAAATTTGTATATCATTCTCCTATAGATTATCTAGCTAATGGTCATATCACGGTGATCAAAATTTTGTCCTAAAGTTTGGGGCTACGTATTCACGGATATTGTCAAGTTCCACCTCCGGATGATGTCATGTTTTCCTTTTGGGTGGTCGTATAAAGTTTTGTACCGCTAAGTATAAACCTACGCTTAGCCTTGGCTCACAAGAACATATAATTTTTGTCCTATTTTATGTATGTCAAGTTTCCCTCGCCCACTGTTATAGAGGAAGACCTAGCGTGATCCATTATACTTTTCAATGATTAAGATGGTAAACAGCAGTGGAAATATTTGTATTACGCCAGACAGCAAAACTGCGCATTTGGCACTGTCAATGACAACGGTCGGCTCCAAATTATTTAATCTCCTTATTGAAACTATATACTGATCTACTTTGTGCTGCTAAGTTGAGGTAATATTGTAGTTTCTAAAGAAATGAAATGGATGATGTGCGACCATATTAAACTCTGTAGAGGCTCGTTGGCCCTGAATCGTATTTTCCGCTATCAGATAACGTTTGCTAAGCAGACGATACTAAATGGAAAGGAAATGGAATTTTTGGTTAGTGGAAGACTGCGGGGTGTGCTGACTATTCAATGCAGTAGATTCTACATGCAGCGAGGCCCATGGAAGATGTCGGTTTTTTCCTAGGATCTCATCGCAGCTAGCCTAAGCGTTGCCATGGAATGTTGGGACCGTGGTAAGGGCAACCCTTTGCTTAGACGTAATCTTTCATGGCTTTATCTTAATGTCACCTAATCTATTCTGTGACGGTTCCTGTAATTGTAAAACGCGAGGTTTCACGCAAAAGGTCTATAATATAGCTTTGACGATATATCTGATATTTTGGAGCGGTTTCATAGTAACAGGGCTATATAATTGCTTATTGCCAAATATTTACTGGATTGTACAGACAGGCATCGAATAAAAAGACTCAAGTCATATTTAACTGTAATGTTAACAGAGTTAGGCGTCGCTGTCAAAAAATGTCACACAAAAACACAACGCCGTAAGTGCGAGCCTGCCAGTTTCTGCTGTCACGTGTCATTATGTTGTTTGATGTAAAATATTATATAGTTGTAGTAAACGCGTCAACTAGTCTTGAACGTAAAGTTTTGTAAATGAAAATGAATGGCTGTAATAAAGCGTCCGCTACTCACTGTCTCCTGTGTGTGTGTTCGGTTGCGTCTTTTGGGTGTTGTATAAGTTTTTTGATAGTTGTAAACGCAAATTATTATATCGAATATAGCTGACAAAAACATTGGTGTAGAAAACGTCGTTGTTAATTAAAAATTCATTGTTGTGTAACTACACATTTTGACTTCTGCTTTCACATATTTTCCAAACGAACTGAGAACTGGACGTGATTCGGAGTAGCTCGCCGGTATTTACAATGCAATGATTCTCTAAATATGTGTTTGCAAACCTGTCTCAGGTTAGCTGTGGCAAGGATTACTTGTGGTCATTACAGATTTGTAAGCACGATTTCGCGGCATAGTCAAACAAACTCATGGTATCGCTCGCTCTGATTTGAACTAGAAGACTAATGCAGCAATTTGCCTTGTGAAACGTAAGTATGGCGCATAATTTCAGTATGAATTTTTCATCATAACCTGCAGGAGTTTGTTAACAAAACAAAGCCAGGTCGATGATTGTAGCACCTATTTTACACATTCAGAAGTCTGGCCCAAACATATGTATTATACATATATACGGCCTATAGGCCCATATATAAAATGATTAAGTTATAATTCAACCAAGCAAAAGAAAAGACTAATTCAGCAATTTGCCGTGTGAAACGTAAGTATGGCGCATAATTTCAGTAGGAATTTTTCATCATAACCTGCAGGAGTTTGTTAACAAAACAAAGCCAGGTCGATGATTGTAGCACCTATTTTACACATTTAGAAGTCTGGCCCAAACATATGTATTATACATATATACGGCCTATAGGCCCATATATAGGATGATCAAGTTCCAATATAACCAAACAAAAGGAAACATTAATTCAGCAATTTGCCGTGTGAAACGTAAGTAGAGCGCATAATTTCAGTAGGAATTTTTCATCATAACCTGCAGGAGTTTGTTAACAAAACAAAGCCAGGTCGATGATTGTAGCACCTATTTTACACATTTAGAAGTCTGGCCCAAACATATGTATTATACATATATACGGCCTATAGGCCCATATATAGGATGATCAAGTTCCAATATAACCAAACAAAAGGAAACATTAATTCAGCAATTTGCCGTGTGAAACGTAAGTAGAGCGCATAATTTCAGTAGGACTTTTTCATCTTAACCGGCAGGAGTTTGTTAACAAAACAAAGCCAGGTCGATGATTGTAGCAGCTATTTTACACATTCGGAAGTCTGGCCCAAACTTATGTTTTATACATATATACGGCCTATAGGCCCATATATAGAATAATCAAGTTCCAATTCCACCAGCAAAAGAAAACATTAATTCAGCAATTTACCGTGTGAAACGTAAGTAGGACGCATAATTTCAGTAGGAATTTTTCATCTTAACCTGCACGAGTTTGTTAACAAAACAAAGCCAGGTCGGTGATTGTAGTTGCCATTTTACACATTCAGAAGTCTGCGGGGTATGTTCGAATTAAAGCGGTCCAACTATGTAACAGAGTATGGATTACGCAGAAGTACTTAGCGTAAGCGTGGCTAACATAAATTGCGTCAAGCCAAGTGCGCTTGTAAACTTTGTAAATCAGTCTGCATTGAAGTAAAGTAACATCTGCAACGTAGCCAGAAATTGCTTTATTGGCAATGACTGTATTTTTTGAACTGTAGGGCAGCATCAGTTTGTCTCATTTATAGCTTTCTGATTAGAAAGTTATCATTATGATCTAATTGACGGGCACTGTTTTCCCAACACTAGCCTAAACAGCCTGATCAGAAAACTACCTTCTATTATTTTCTCTTAGAACCTTATAAACCGATAACTTCAAGTTTCCTACAGAACAACATGTAATAAACGTATATGTAGTAAAGGGATGCCACTGGAGACATTGCGAAAGTGTGTATTCTACGCTCCGTAACCACATTGAATTTGGCGCTGTATCGTAAGGACGTATAGTGGAACACATTTTTTGATCTGTGTGTCCACAAACCGACATATTGATCGATAAATAAACATTATTAGCTTCCTTAGGATCTTTAAAGTTTCAGAAAGGCAATAGTGCCATCGCAATACATTAAGTTTAACGTAAAAGTTGTTTTTAATACATTTTAAATCCACTATACCTTCATTTCTTCCTTCATCTGTTTTACTATATATAAGTTTCGAAGACCAGGTTCCGGATCCGGTTTAAATGCACGGTTCCGGTTATTCCCTGATATATATATTTAGTGTATATATGTACGTAACTATGTATTTAGCGGCGTTAACAAGTCCTCAAGGCTTGGTTGGATAGGCAGTCCCAAGATCGAGGAGGTATTGTATTCAGTGATCCACAGTCCTAAAATCTGGAAAGCCTGTGCCTTACTATTCCAACGTTCCTACTGGCCTATTTTCAGTTGGCAAATTTTGAATAATTTTATTTCATTGCGCAGGTATTAAAAGCAGAAAAAGAAAGAGTATTTAGGCGAGAGATGGTAGTGGCTGTAAATACTATAATAAATTAAGCCTGATCATAAAACTGCAAATGCGTATAATAATAGTAATTATTTTGTTTTTCGCGGTAGGTTCTTTAATAAAACATCGTTACTGTTTAATTGGTTTACTCTATGCAGTGGTACTTTGCGAAGGTCTTATTTTTGCCACTTTTCCAAAGCGGCAAACTTATTTTTGCACTTACAGCTACGAAACACGAGGAATTTGAAAGCCACTAACACAGAGAATGGACTTATTGGTCCAGTTTTCAGCTCATGTCCAGTATAGTTATGGAGAAAGGTGCCGTAATGAACGTTTCGCTACTTCTGGAGATTTAGTAGATCATTTCTAGTTTTGGCCACTACCACTCCCCATAGCAGAGGGCAGGAATAACTTAACATGAGTACCACACAGGGTTTTTCAAAATTCCGGATGTTCTTTTATGTGAATTTTTACGACATACTCCGGTTGACACTTTTACATGTCAACTCGATTAAATGGCTGAATTTGTTTACTATTTTCTTGTTTATTAGGTTTTGACTAAAATCTTCTTAATCGGAGCTCTGTATTTTTATGAAACATTGTGCAAAAGACAAACTCTGGACTACCACAGCACAAAAGCGTACAGCTTAATTGTAAGCGCAGGTACACTTAGGCTTACTGTTATAGAGAGTCGAAAAACTATACGATAATTGAAGGTCGAAAAGTTGACGTGATATGCTAGGCGTTGGAAGGGAACTTGACACGATCCCATTTAGCGTCAACGTCGAGCTATCTATATATAGCTATTTAACATTGAGCAAGAGTACGTCCCATCTAGTAACCGAAAGTTTTCAAAACATTTGCTAGACATTTATTAATAGTAGCAAAGCAAATGCAAACAATTATTTAAAAACATTTGCTAGGTAATTATTCCCAACCACCGTTGAGCCTTTAGTGCACTAATTCGAGAAAAATACGCCCAAATCCACAACTTTATAGAAAACAAGGTTAACCCATTATGCTAATGCTAACGATATTGTGATTTAGTTGCGCCTTTTAATATTGGTTATGTCCAAGCTGAAGTTTGCGACGCCGACAGTCCAAACGAATTTCTACTCGTTTCTGCATTAAATGCTGTGGCAACTGGTGTACTAGCAGTTTATTACATAGCTAGGCATGAAGATTCTGTTTCGTATTTTGCTTGTTGTTTTTCTTTTTTGTTTCTCCTATTTCAATTTTTAAGTTCCGATAATTTTTACGGTAGTTGGGAATTCGCCGACGTAGGCGCTTAGTATCGTATTAATAGTAGCAGAGCAAATGCAAGCCATTATTTCGTTATTACCATAAATTAAAATCAAACATGGGGAAATACATTTTTTGGCAGACAATACTTTTTTGCAGTAGGTATATATAAGCTAACTGTGATTCAAATTGTCTAATTGATAATGGTTTTTTAATATTTATTTGTTTAATCGGAAGTCCTTTAATAATAATATTAGCCAAACATGCAAATATTTGATTTTTATATATGTTTAATCTGTATTGGTATGCTTTTTTCAGTTGCTGCCGCTCACTATCAATGTGTATGATATTACTGATAACAAGTCTTAAAATCATGGCTTATGTCAGTGTTGTTTGCAGCTTTAGCGTTGAGAGACTAACGCTTTGATAACCTTTTGGTGTAAAAGTCAAAACAACATTCTGAAGTTAAAACAGCTGACTGTTATATAATACGTGTGCATCTATATATAATGCATTCCATACCATAATCGGACCAGAATTAATAATTTAGAACAGGTTTGTAACCTGGTTTTATAAATCTAAGTAAGGAACAATTAAAAGTACTGTGGATTTGAAATGTGCTGAAAGGGAAGCCTTAATGTGCTGGCGTGGGATTATTGTCTTTATGGTACTTTGAAGATTCCCAGGAAGGTGAAAATTTTCGTGGTGTAATAGCTGTGGTTATCTATCGACCAGGGAATAACCGGAACCGTCCATTTAAACCGGATCCGGAACTGGAACCTGGTCTTGAAACTTATATATAGGAAAACAGATGAAGGGAGAAATGAAGGCACATTGAATTTATAATGTATTAAAAATAACTTTTATGTTAAGCTTAATATATTACGAAGGCATTATTGCTTTTTGGAGCTCTGATGAGACTGAGGAAGCTAATAAAGTGGTCGAAGCTAATTGTCGATCAATATGTTGGTTTTTCGACCCTGAGAGCAAAATGCCTTCCACTATAAAGCCTTGCTTAAATTGTGTCATACTGACCGTGCTTGTAACTAAACATGCTTGTATGGAGCGTAGCCTAAATACTTTAACTTTGTCTCCAATCGTGTCCATTTACTACACATACGTTTGCTACATTTTATTCGCCAGGAAACTTAAAATTATTGGTTTATATCGTTCTAAGAGAAAACAACGGAAGGTATACTCTAATTTTCTGGTCAGTGATCAAAGACATTGTTTAGGCTAGCGTTAAGCAACTAGTGCCCATCAGCTAGATGATAATGATGATCACTTTCTGATCATAATGCAATAAATGAGATAAACTGTTATACTGCTCTGACAGTTTCAATAAATGCAGTTCATTGCCAAGAACTTAGTTTCTAGCTACGTTGCACATTATGTTACTTTACTTCAATGTAGACTGATTTCCAAAGTTTACAAACGCGCTGGCTAGCGCTTGACGCAGCTTATATTAGCTAAGCTTACAGCTAAGAACTTAAATTATCCATACCCTGTTACAATATCAATAAGCAATATCGATGTGTTTCCACTCGCAACGATCTACTAGTTGAACTGTTGTTGTTGTTTTGTAGGGACTCTAGAAATATTGGAATCTTTGAATCTGTCAAAAAATTAGTCAGTGGATCGAGTTTGTGAACAACTGTGCTATAGTTGAGACAGACGTCATATAAACAAAGTCCTTTTTCGTTTGCCTGGAAAAGATGTACAGCTTTAATGAACACTTCTTGGTTAGGCATATAAATAAGAAGGTAACGACACAAATAATTTTCACTACGTTTTTGTAAAATGTTAATTTAATGACATATTGGTTAAAAAGTACAATAACAATTTTTGCAGTTGTTGAAAACTCCATTGTGAGCCATTCAAATATTTTTGTGAGCGGTGTATTTTTTATGGTGGCACTATAGCTCAGAGTGGTGCGCGGTTTCGGGTACTCGCGGGCCGGGCCGGGTACGGGATGAAATCTTGATCCCGCGTGTAGCTGAATCCAGTAACGTGCATAACCCTGCATGTTCAGCAGCGAGCGTTATTGTCCCCGCATGCTTAGCGCAAACAAAACACATAGTGGCGCCGTTTAGTGAGCGATGTCTTAAAAACTTTGTGGTTCTTTTTATCACCCGCTGTCAAAATTATTAGGTAATTTCCCTTGGTGGCCACTTCGCGTATCACTTTATGACGTGGCGGGCTCTGTCATCGAAATGACTAATTTCTTCCCTTCACTAGGCGATGTTCCGTAGAATGGATGGTTCGTTTCCTTTAGTGAACGCTATCTAGACGGCCATGTTAGTTGTTATTCGTCCCAAAACAGCTAAGCAATGTAGTTGTCGCTAGGGCTAGCATCATGAGACGGGGTCTAATCAATTTCATAGCATCTTTAAGCGAGAAACCTTTTGTTTCATCTGGCTAATTAGTGTTGTGTGTGGGTGACGAAATGTCGGCCACTTTCTCGTCGTGTAGCATGTGCGGCAAACGTCACCGGTAAGAAATTCGCCGGTATAAGTTAAATGGAAAGGGATAGTTTAATGTCAATAATGATATGCTTGCGAAGCCTCTTGTGTATGATTACAATTTGCGGGCTTGGCGAGTCTGAAAAATTTTTTTAACTCCACGGTTATGGGCCTAGACACGATAGACATGTCTCCAATTTTTTGCGGGTACACGTTCACACCTCTTGCTGCAGCTACTGACGAAACTTAATTTCACAAAGGTGTGTCCGGTCCGGCAGGGAATAAGTGGAGCCGGAACCAGCAACCGGATCCGGAACCGGAACTTGGTCTTCGAAATTTATATATGGAAAACAGATGAAGGAAGAAATCAAGGTATAGTGGATTTAAAATGCATTAAAAATAACTTTTACATTAAACTTAATGTATTGCGGTGGTATTATTGCCTTTCTGAATCATTAAAGCGACTGAGAAAGCTAATAATGTTTATTTATCGATCAAATATGTCGATTTTTGGACACCGAGAGCAAAAAATGCCTCCCACTATACACCATTGCGTATACTGCGTCAAATCGAATATGCTTACAAAGCTTGGAGCGACAATACACACTTTCGCTCTGTCTCCAGTCGCCTTCCTTTACTACACATATATACGTTTGTTACATGTTCTTCTGTAGGAAACTTGAAATTATTGGTTTATATGATTCTAAGAGAAAATAATAGATAGAAGGTAATTTTCTGATCAGTGGTCACGGACACTGTTTAGGTTGGTGCCCGTAAGTTTTGGACAAACAGTGCCGTAAGTTAGATGATAATGATAACTTTCTAATCAAAATGCTATATATGGACACACTGTGATGCTGCTCGCACAGTTTCAATACATACAGTTCTTTGCCAAGAAAGCAGTTTCTCGCTGCGTTGTAGATAACGTCAGTTTACTTCAATTTAGACTGATTTACCAAGTTTACAAGCGCATTGGCGGGTTCTTGAAGCAATTTATGTTAGCCAAGCATACCCTAAGTACTTCTGCGTAAGCCGTACTCTGTTACCGGGTTGGACCGGTTTAATTGAAACGTACCCCACAGACTCCTGGATGTGTAAAATAGCTGCTACAAGCATCGACGTGGCTTTGATTTGTTAACAAACTCCTGCAAGTTATGAAAAATTCCAACAGAAATTATGTGCCCTACTTACGTTTCAAATGTCAAATTGCTTAGTTAATTGTTTTTGCTTGGTTGTATTGGAGCTTGATCATTGTATAATATATATTACATATGTTTGGATCACAGATGAAGCAAAAAACGTGGAAAATTTCAAACAAACTTTTTAAACCGGAATTCCGGTTCCGGTATGGTTTTTGCCCCTTGCGGGAACCGCAACCGGAACACGATTTTCACCGAAACCGGAATTCCGGTTACTCCCTGCGGTCCGGATATTCGCCGGCCTGGACCTGTTTGGACCTCATCAGCTCAGTTTCACTCTGTACTGTTGGCATGCTTTCAGGTTAGCGGCCGTAAAGAGAGTACCCTATTTTGCCAACAGTGACCCTGTGTCAATAATATATATCTCAGTATTAATAACGCTAATTGATGGAGAACTAAAGAAGAATAGAGTGTAAACACTTAAACGATAACCACGTAAAATTGGCAAACATGATTTTGACCCAATCACCTTGTTTCAGATGGTGGTTACCCCGTTTCTATAAGTTGTTATGTTTCCACCTAAATGTTTCCTATCCCCCGGCTTTGGGGTGGGGTCGAATTTCTAATCACTTGCTAAATGCTTATCCTACAATTTCTTGGAGGGTACCGGCAAACACAAACAGACGTTAAATGAAGATAGCATCTGTTATGCAACGTTTTTTGGCCGTTTCACGGTCCGTAGCCCTAGGCACCTCCTTGAACTGTATATGTTTTCGTTGTAATGTTTTAAATATTAATTGCGGTTATACACTTCGCTCGCTCGCAATTCGTAGAATAGTCGTAGATTGAGCCATCTTCCAGTATTTGCTTTCCATAGTTCTCGCACCTATGAGCAGAGATCCTGTTATAATAGAAAATTGAATTGTAGCGAATTGTAGCTACAGGAAAAGAAAATGCTCATTGTAACAATGATGCCATTAGAGTGGTTTGCTAGAGAACATTCGAAACGTGTGTATATATAAACGAAGCACATGGTTGGATGAAAGAGCGACGAGCGCTGCGAAGTAATGCTTAGTGATAGGTGTTTACAAGTCACCTTATACGAGTGCTATACTTTCTGTCGTTGTGTAGCTGCGCGTTACGTATGTGGTTAAACATAAAAACATATAATATACACAGCTTGGGAGCAGACAAAGTTTGCTGATAGTACCGGAAACACTGAGGACTCCGAGTTATCATTTATTAAGGACTTAGTTATCATATATCAGCTATACGGTATACAGCGCGTATGAGTAGTAGTAACAAAAGACTGCTCATAGTGAAACTTCGTTATAATTACCTACTTCATCTCGCCAGAAGCTTACGTATTCTCTCGCAACAGGATCAAAAATTCCACCGATGTCGGTTTTTACCAGTGTACATTCCGCCGTCAAAATACGCCCCCGGTGACAGAGTGATGGGCTGAGACTTGCTAATTGGACTTGCCGTTGTCCTAAAGTCAGCCTGCCCTGTAATGTTTAATCATTTAGCCATTCGTTGACGGATTCACTCACTGAGTGATTCCTATCAATCCAGAGGTGTAGCCAGGAATTGTGAAATGGGGTTCGTTTTTTCTGACATTGATGAAAACGTGATCAAGGGGTGCAACAAAATTTTGTCTTTAGTAGATTGGCAGTTATCAAGAAACAAAAATAGGCTAGTTCATCTATAACGATTTTTAACAATTTTATAACAAAATTCATCATTGATGTTTTTGTAACGTGCGCGAATTCTTGTTGTAAGTCCATCGGGCTCAATTCAGATTTCTGACTTAATTGAACCTTTCTTTCGACTACATGGTAAAGCTTAGAAAAAATTAGGAGAACAGAAGGGGGCTCTGCACCTGCTAGACCGCCTGTTGGCTGTTGTAAGTTATTAGCTTCCGAATGGTGTACCGACGTGATAGGCATACATAAACTGTTATTGCGAATCTAGGAACGATATATATTTGATATTAATTTTTGGGGGCAAATTTTTGAAACGTTTAAAAATGAAATTTTTTTCCGACTTTGCTAAAATATTCCCCAAGCTTTGTCAATTTGCGATAAATTTTCCTAATTTACCCATTTTTGCCAATTTTAGCACTATTTTTGCAAAAATTTTCCGCAGCTTTCGGTGGGGGTGGGGGTTAGATTTGGATGCCAGTGTTTGTCGGACTTTGGCTTACAGTGTTAATCCGACCGATACGGAGTAACCCCTCACTGCCTCCATCGACACCAATGTACAAATGTATATCGCATTCTGTGACTATAGCACTTGGGCTTATATAGACGCGCCGTAGTTGATGACCTTTCAATTTATCCATGTACAAGTATTTTAGTTATATAAATACATTATTGCTGTTTCAACTATTGTGCTTTAAAATGTAAATATACATTGTACCCGCGCGTGTTAAGGAGAATAGGGTTTAATAACAAAATCATGTCCCAATAGTTAACACGTGAGATTCAGATGACTTATATACGTTTCATGATCAGAAAATTAGAGTTGATTTTGTCCTTAGCCCTGCTCTAAAGTACGCCTTCAACTAGTTTGGGCAGACGACGTGTTTCAACTCGTCTTTTCAAGTTAAGATCAGTGGCTTATAGTTAATGTTAGTCACACTTGTGATTTATTCATATTCTGTCACTGTCCTACTGCAAATATTTCAAAATTAACAGGTACCTAAATAAATAAGTATAATAGAACGAAACTATCCAACAAATTATTTAACACCGGATTAAATAAACACAGATTGGTGGTAGGATATATATTTTCAATTCGCTCAGGCTTACACGAATGTAAAACTGCGTTGCAGCCTTGCTTGCTGTTTATAAATAATAATTGCAGTTGAAACTGAGCTTTGAGCATTTTGATTGCAGCTATATTGTATCGATCGAAATATAATATGTAATTTGATTAGATGCACATAATGATGGTAAATATAATGGCGAATTCGGAAATTTTTTCACGGACACCATTTTTTCTACAATTTTTATCGGCTAAATTTATACACTCATTATTCTGCCTGTTTAGGTGGTTATATACGTATGCATTCTGAGCCCCGTTCGAAGCCCAGCTACCGTTGGGATTTGGGACAATCACTGTTTTTTGTACCAAATGAACTGTCTTGTAACAAAAAGATAACTTATAAGACACTATACGTAACATGTGTACAGCAAAGCTTATATAAAGACCTCATCTTGGTCTGAGGCTCAGTCTCGCTTAGTATGTCGATAGTAGATATATACTATAACCCTGTACAGCAAAACATGTGCAGACAATTGTAGAGCTTAATATTCGCAAAAAAGAAGAGCTTAGTGCGGGGGGGTAGTAAAAGGCTTATATAAAGACCTCATCTTGGTCTGAGGCTCAGTCTCGCTTAGTATATCGATAGTAGATATATACTATACCACTGTACAGCAAAACATGTGCAGACAATTGTAGAGCTTAATTTTCGCAAAAACGAAGAGCTTAGTGCGGGGGGGGGTAGTAAAAGGCTTATATAAAGACCTCATCTTGGTCTGAGGCTCAGTCTCGCTTAGTATGTCGATAGTAGATATATACTATACCACTGTACAGCAAAACATGTGCAGACAATTGTAGAGCTTAATATTCGCAAAGAAGAAGAGCTTAGTGCGGGGGGGGGGTAGTAAAAGGCTTATATAAAGACCTCATCTCGGTCTGAGGCTCAGTCTCGCTTAGTATGTCGATAGTAGATATATACTATACCACTGTACAGCAAAACATGTGCAGACAATTGTAGAGCTTAATATTCGCAAAAAAGAAGACCTTAGTGCGGGGGCGTAGTAAAAGGCTTATATAAAGACCTCATCTTGGTCTGAGGCTCAGTCTCGCTTAGCATGTCGATAGTAGATATTATATACTATGCCACTGTAACGCAACATGTCATACTGTAGACGTACTAAGTGAAAAAGCTGTTTTGTTATGTTAAATACAGTGCAGAGTAGAGTGGTTGCACCATGTGAATCTGAACATGACAGTACCGGATCGCTCACAAATGTGACCACAAATGACCAGGTGACCGGTTGCATGCCTAGTTCTTATAGTCTTTTATTTTGCTTTTTTGATTTATTTTAGTGTAGACCATTTTTATGAAAGATGGGAATTCGACTACCGTGACAGTTTTATAGTATTTTATGCTTACTGCACTTCGGTTATCATTTTGACGGGGAGAATGTCAGTTGCAGGTTGTAAAGTTGTAAAATATGTTATTGACGGTGCAATATTAGGCATATATATATTGTTTTCATTCTGCAATCTCTCCTGAATCTCAAAGCTAATCTACACGTTCTATATGCCTTTGATTAAATTATTTTTGGTTAACCATTTTAGTATTCGTTTTGGTTACGCTAAATAAATCAATGTTCCGTATGCCTTTTATTGTCTAAATTTTTTATGGTTAACCATTTTAGTATTCGTTTTGGTTACGCTAAATAAATCAATGTTGCGTATGCCTTTTATTGTCTAAATTTTTTATGGTTAACCATTTTAGTATTCGTTTTGGTTACGCTAAATAAATCAATGTTTCGTATGCCTTTTATTGTCTAAATTTTTTATGGTTAACCATTTTAGTATTCGTTTTGGTTACGCTAAATAAATCAATGTTGCGTATGCCTTTTATTGTCTAAATTTTTTATGGTTAACCATTTTAGTATTCGTTTTGGTTACGCTAAATAAATCAATGTTCCGTATGCCTTTTATTGTCTAAATTTTTTATGGTTAACCATTTTTGAGCGGAGTTCGGATAAACCGAGCCAAGCGTTTTTATTTTCTGTCTGGGAGTAAAAAGGTCGATGTCCGTCCGTTCGTTCGGTCCGACAGATCTCAAGAACCACTGAACCGATTTTAAAAAACTTTTTTTGTTTGGAAGCCTATCATGTCAGAGTGTGCATCTGTTATTTGGGATTAAAAAATTTTGAGTGGTTAATTAGTAATTAGCTAATTAGTTAAGCTTATGCAGCTAAAATAGAGAATTTTGCGATATTTGTGTTATTTATTGAAGTAGAATCGTTTCGATCAAATCATTATAGGGTTTTTTGGGTCGAAGAATTCAAATATAATATTTTTACCAATTATAAAGCCCTATGCAATGTAGTTATTTGAAGAACATAAAATTGAGTACATTCGTAATGCACAGCCCAAGCTCCGCTCACAAATGTAGTTTCACTACCGACTAGTAGTATTCGTTTCGGTTACGCTAAATAAATCAATGTTCCATATGCCTTTTATTGTCTAAATTTTTTATGGTTAACCATTTTAGTATTCGTTTCGGTTACGCTAAATAAATCAATGCTCTGTATGCTTTTTATTGTCTAATTTTTTTATGGTCAACCATTTTAGTATTCGTTTCGGTCACGCTAAATAAATCAATGTTCCATATGCCTTTTATTGTGTCTAAATTTTTATGGTTAACCATTTTAGTATTCGTTTTGGTTACGCTAAATAAATCAATATTCCATATATATGCCTTTTATTGTCTAAATTTTTTATAGTTAACCATTTCAGTATTCGTTTTGATTACGCTAAATAAATCAATGTTGCGTATGCCTTTTATTGTCTAAATTTTTTATGGTTAACCATTTTAGTATTCGTTTTGGTTACGCTAAATAAATCAATGTTGCGTATGCCTTTTATTGTCTAAATTTTTTATGGTTAACCATTTTAGTATTCGTTTTGGTTACGCTAAATAAATCAATGTTCCGTATGCCTTTTATTGTCTAAATTTTTTATGGTTAACCATTTTTGAGCGGAGTTCGGATAAACCGAGCGAAGCGTTTTTATTTTCCGTCTGGGAGTAAAAAGGTCGATGTCCGTCCGTTCGTTCGGTCCGACGGATCTCAAGAACCACTGAACCGATTTTAAAAAACTTTTTTTGTTTGGAAGCCTATCATGTCAGAGTGTGCATCTGTTATTTGGGATTAAAAAATTTTGAGTGGTTAATTAGTAATTAGCTAATTAGTTAAGCTTATGCAGCTAAAATAGAGAATTTTGCGATATTTGTGTTATTTATTGAAGTAGAATCGTTTCGATCAAATCATTATAGGGTTTTTTGGGTCGAAGAATTCAAATATAATATTTTTACCAATTATAAAGCCCTATGCAATGTAGTTATTTGAAGAACATAAAATTGAGTACATTCGTAATGCACAGCCCAAGCTCCGCTCACAAATGTAGTTTCACTACCGACTAGTAGTATTCGTTTCGGTTACGCTAAATAAATCAATGTTCCATATGCCTTTTATTGTCTAAATTTTTTATGGTTAACCATTTTAGTATTCGTTTCGGTTACGCTAAATAAATCAATGCTCCGTATGCCTTTTATTGTCTAAATTTTTTATGGTCAACCATTTTAGTATTCGTTTCGGTCACGCTAAATAAATCAATGTTCCATATGCCTTTTATTGTCTAAATTTTTATGGTTAACCATTTTAGTATTCGTTTTGGTTACGCTAAATAAATCAATATTCCATATATATGCCTTTTATTGTCTAAATTTTTTATAGTTAACCATTTCAGTATTCGTTTTGGTTACGCTAAATAAATCAATGTTGCGTATGCCTTTTATTGCCTAAATTTTTTATGGTTAACCATTTTAGTATTCGTTTTGGTTACGCTAAATAAATCAATATTCCATATATATGCCTTTTATTGTCTAAATTTTTTATGGTTAACCATTTTAGTATTCGTTTTGGTTACGCTAAATAAATCAATGTTCCGTATGCCTTTTATTGTCTAAATTTTTTATGGTTAACCATTTTAGTATTCGTTTTGGTTACGCTAAATAAATCAATATTCCACATATATGCCTTTTATTGTCTAAATTTTTTATAGTTAACCATTTTAGAGTATTCGTTGTGCTTACGCTAAATAAATCGACGTTCTATATGCCTGTGATTGTCTAAATTATTTTTTGCTGTACCATTTTAGTATTCGTTTTTGTGTGGCGATGCTGGACCGCTGGCGGTCGGCGCGGTCTTGTTTTCTCAAGTTGGACGTGCAGCGGAATCACAAGAATGCATTAAAAGGTATATACAGTAAAAATCATGTTTAGGTTTTTGGTAGGATGTACAGCATGTGCCAGAAGTAACTTTCAACCCTGTCGAATGAGAAGCGAGCGAAGATAGCACGAGTAGTGCTATAACATGTTTCGAAATGCGGTCATTCCTGTGCAGATACTATATCTGTTGTAAAGCTTTTCATCCCCTGATGTGTAATTGGAATTAATCGACGGGAAATAAGTATGTAGTATATAGAGCATAATAAGTTGCCTGAAACCGGAAGAGCTGGACAGCGGATTGTGGATTCAGCTGTAGTGTTTCTGCTTCCTGCTCATAAACATTTGTTATGGGGTTACATAGCTATAGTGTCATAGGTATAGCTATATCTGTATAATGTCACACAGTAATGCAACACGACAGTTTATGTCGTACATAAGCCTAGATGACAACTTCGGCTTAGGCGGGGTACATGTGTCCGGCTGGTAGGATAGGTGGTAACCTAAATTTTCTAAAATCTCTCCGTTTTTCTTATACTTTTGCTCGCAATTTTTGTAATTTTGGTCATAATTGCTAAAATTTTCCACGCACTTTGGGCGGGGGTGTGCGGAGGGTTACGCATCTACCCCTATGCGCTCGTATATGTAATAATGAATGTTATATGTTAGTATATATTGCTTGCGGCTGCCTTTTAAATCTGTATAAATTACATATTCGTAGGAACCCTGAAATTATTGGTTTATATGGTTCTAAAAGAAAAGAAGGTATATATACAATAATTTTCTGATCAGTGGTCAGAGACAATGTTTATGCTAGAGTTGAGCAACCAGTGCCCCTTAGCTAGATGATGATGGCTTTGTGATGAGAATGCTATAAATGAAACAAACTATAATACTGCTCGCACAGTTTCAATAAATACAGTTCATTGCAAAGAACAAAGAACGCAGTTTCCGGCTGCGTTGTAGATACGTTACTTTAGTTCAATGTAGACTGATTTACAAAGTTTACAAGCGCACTGGCTGGTGCGTGACGCAATTTATGTTACCTAAGCTTTCAGCTAAGTACTTCTACATATTCTATAATATTACGCTACCGAGTTGGACCGGTTTAAGTCTAATATACACCGCATACTTCTGACTGGGTAAAATAGCTGTTACAAGCATTGACCTGGCTTTGTTTTGTTAACAGACTCCTGTAGGGGTAAAATAAAAAATTCTTACAGAAATTGATGTTCTACTCACGTTTCAGTGGGCTATTTGCTGAGTTAATCTTTTCTTATATTTAGTTGTCTTGGAACTTGATCACTGTGTATATATTACTTGTTTGGACCATAGATAAAGGAAAAATGTGAATTTTTTAGCAAAGTTTTAAACCGGATTTCCGTGTTCCGGTATGGCTTCTGCCTTTTGCCGGAACAGGAATTCCGGCTACTTCCTTATGTATACCTAGTAACTGGTTGTATGCATGTTAATGGAATTAATTGGTCTATGAGTTCTGAAACTGGGATGTGTTGCCGTTTAATTTGATCCGCTTGCCGATAGACAGCGATCCATATTATTGTGAGTCTTCGGCAGAACTCGGTATATTGCGGTACAAAATTCGTGCCTTAAATTGAGCAATGAGAATCAAAATACTATTGTACATCTGCGGAATTGGTAGTATATCCTTTAGCAATATGGCAGGCCGTCCTTACGCACATATAAGCGTTGGTATCGCTGACATAATCAGTTTTTTCTTTCACTATCGTAACTACTGTGTGCCGCCTCTTGCTTGCTTTTCTGCGTTAGGTGTAAATTTTGGGTTATCTGTTTTCCTGCGCTCTCCATTTCACGAAAAGTGTATTTAAGCGAAATGTCCACAATAATGAACTTTTTGCTCTCTACTAGTTCTTACGACATTTTGTTATATTCCCTACAAATTGTTGTTCGGTCGATTTGGATTTGTGTCGAATTGTATTTACTTTCGCGTTTAAGGATGTACTTACGGCGCGTGATATTCTCGACACATTATTACTCGGTCGATGTTAATTGGTAGCAGACTGATGTATAATATTTACTTTAATACTTAAAATTCGTTGGTTTTAAAACATTAAGAAAAAATTCCCCACTGAATTCCTGTTTAGCATGTAGGCGTGGATTTGTTGTAATTTTTATATTAGTAGCGTGTACTTTAAGGCTTAAAGACTTACTTCCGTTGATTCTTACGACGCGTGATATTCCCGATGAATTGCTATACGGTCGATGTGGATATCTGTACGCGCTGATGTACGTTCGTACGCACATTGGTACAAACGCAATTGATATATCGTATTTTACGCAGGTAATACTGCAAATGTATAATTACTAGTATCCCGCAACGTAATAGAAATGGATCTACCATGGCCGCTAAAATATTCCAAGCGTCAAATATTAGCTTTACCGGTGATTGTGTACTATTTAAAATGTGTTATGCGACAATGGTTCGACCTTAAAGACCACCCACAGCCTTTTAATGACACGATACAACAACAGCAGGCCTACGACTGTAATACCATGGTATTCGGCGTGCTTGAAAACTTATATAACAATCTTTTGACGCTCGCATCCCGCAATAACATGCCACAAAAGTGAAAAGGTGTTCTGTCATATATAGATCGGCAGACCCAAAAACTTCACATACCACTGTAGGAAAATGCGATACGGCAACAACAATTCTCCGACGGCAATACCGTCGCATTCAGCGTGGTTGAAAACCTATATAGCAAAATAATATTGTAACGCTCGCGCCAAGCAACAACATGCCACAAAACCAAAAAGGTGTTATGTGAAAAGGGTCGACATATCTATTTAAGCCCATAGGGGCCCAGGGAGCCGCCTGCTAAAACCGTGACGTACAGCAAAGTAGTTGAAGCTCTGGATGAGCAGATTTCGGAAGTTTGTTTCTCGCTGCAGATCCCATAACTCGAGATATATATTACGAAAATAGATACCTGGATAGCCAAATTTCACAAAGGGTGACGCTTGACCCATTTAGGGCCCATTTTGACTCAGGAAATGTGGTCGGCGTGTTTAACGTCTAGTGATAGGGCACAATCGACTGAATTTTTTTGGAATAATAAGATTTGTGAAGATCCATCCATCCGGTGATGAGTTATTATGATCTGCTTGGTTAGACAAAAAGATATTTTTATTATTTTTGACGCTAACAAAATTGTATAAGAGGAAACTCTGCTCACTCCATTTCTATATATCTTTTGTTTAATTCGAAAGATATCTTTTGTTTAATTCGAAAGGAGACAATGAAGAGTATTTTGCTACTATGCTTCAAACGTAAACGTGCATGCATACATACAAGTCATTTTACTTATGCTCGTTTAGATTGATGGAAAATGATGTAAGTTTGCGTGGCAGCATTTTCACAAAATGCATCTACATTCATCATAACTCAACGCCGTCCCATAATGCAGCAGGTTAGGAGGCACTTATGTTCCAGCGAAAACGTGTAAATTCATTGCAGTCGCCGGCAATTTGCAGCATCAAACTCAGCCAATTCCAATATAGTATTCCAGTATCGATGGTTCACCAGGAATCTAATTCTGGCGATAGGAAGATGGACATTTGTGAACACTTTGAGTTTCCATGTGATCCTTACACCGTGATCTCTGCGAACTGCATTACTCACCACAAATGACTGCTGTGTTGCCAATGACACAACATTGACGGTACAATGGTTAAAACTCTCCAACAAATTTCGACAACCAAAGCTACATATTCAACGGCGACTATTCACTACATTATAATGTGAAACTTGTGCGATTTTATAATGCAGATGTAGTCTGAAACGCTTAGTGCTATGTGTTTAAAAAGTTGGCGTAGCAGTAGTTTATTTAATAATACGTTCAGGTCGTCGTGCATCCTGCTATAAATAGGCGTTAGAGGCAATTTTGTGTCTAATCAACGTTAAGTTTGTAATATTTTAGAATAATTAGTGTACAAACCTAGGATGTGTCCAACGATTATTATAGTGAAGTATTATGTGGGTTTTGATTTTGTGGTCATAGTTTTTATTTATTATATTTTATGCAACAATAGATTAATGTGTAATGCCTCACTGTCTAGCATATTGATATTAGTGTAACAATGGTTGCTATTGTTGTTATTTCAAATAATGTATTTTCTTTGTAATTTGAAATATTTGAAGAGTTTTTATTCTTCTTCTTGACATTTCGTAAATTTTGAAAAGTTTCCTAAAGGTCTGGCATTTTTAAAGAAAAATTCAATCTAGTTGTACCGTCTCCCGCATAGCATATTCTTGAGCTGATGTTTCAGTGGTTTGAGCTTGTGTTGTTCTATATAATGTGGAGAGATTTTGCTGCAGAGAGGTTTTTAATATGCCGAGGCGTAGAACAGATATCGCTATGACTGTGTTCTGATGAAGTTAAATGTTTTATTATTTTTCGAATATACCAGATACGTGATATAGCTTTTAGTGCCCGAACGCCTAGTGTGTTCGATTGCCGCACGTTATCATCGTTGGGTTTTCTGTCTTAGATGAATCGAGGCGTAACCCTCATTGCTCTTGTACACGCAGCCCGAACGCTCAGGTGTTCGCGGAACCGTCTTAGGGCCAGAACGCTGTTGTGTTCGAGGTCTCCGCTACATTGTGCAGCTTCGTTATTCTCTATAGCGCCGAACTAATGTTCGTGGCTGGTGCACCCTGAAACTCGAACGCCCGTCAGTCGTGGTTTTCGATCGCACAAGCCCGAACGCATAGCCAAACCCACTGTTTCGATCGGCACCCGAACGCCTTGCTGTTCGAGATGGCATCAATTAGGTAGAACGCTCTAGGTTGTCGTAACCAACAGGGCAGCGGACGCTACAAGTGGTGACCACGATTCTACTTGTCTTAAGCGATATTTTTCTTGCTTTCACAAGCCAGCAGTTTTCACAAGCCACCAATCCTGAGTGAAAAACGCAATTCAGTCAGTACAAAAGTGCCTGACCGTCAACAAAGGACCGAACAACGGACAATCGCAAAAGTAGACATTGACCTTGCGTCATTTAAACAGCAATTGTCGGCTCAGTTACAAGGTATAGTCGACCTTCTGAATTCGCAACAAACTTCACTTCAACAACTACTTGGGCGGCACGAAAACATCAACCAGGAATTGCGACAGTCGTTTCCGCACAGCATTTCGCCATTTGAACAGCTCCTTCTAAATACTATCAAAACAGAACTTGGTATGTCTACGGCTCGCGGCCCAATTTACCCATTCCAATGTTTAGTGGCGAGCGAGGAGCAGATTTTCGCAACTGGCTCCAAAACGAATTTGAATTAAAATTTCGAGCAAACGCCTGGCCTGAAAATAATAAATCGTTTTTGTTGGGAGCTCATCTACAGGGACAAGTCCAGTTTATTTTCAACTGTTTGGAAGAGGATGTCAAGAAAGACTACCACCAAACCGTACAAGCAATGGATGCTGCTCTGTTCACCGATGATAGGAAGCGATACTTAGGAGAGCAGTATACAAGTCGAATGCAAAAACCGATGGAAACAGTCAGCACGTATGCGCACGAACTAACCGACATGGCAAAATCTGCACTGAGCTATATGACCGTTGAAAAAGAGGACAAACAAACATACAAAACCAGTTTATTGCCGGTCTCCGGCCCGAAATCGGAGAAGTAAAGGTACTGAGCCAAAAACCAATGGCAGAAGCTTTAATTGCTGCGGAGCGCATTGAGAACAAGCTGAACGCACAACCTCAAATTGTCAAAAGTTTGGATGAAGTAGCTCAACGATTA
Organism: Trileptium ribeirensis; assembly: GCA_030248225.1. Classification (NCBI taxonomy): domain Eukaryota; kingdom Metazoa; phylum Nematoda; class Enoplea; order Enoplida; family Thoracostomopsidae; genus Trileptium; species Trileptium ribeirensis. Next base: position 5,881 of record JASANE010008006.1, on the reverse strand, counting down.
GATAGAATGGAAAAGCTAGGCTTCAAAACCGTATCCCCACTTCATTGTGATGAACCGGAAACGCCAGTTTGGGCTATAAATTTGCTAAACCGCGTCTCGATTCTCGAGAATTTCCAACGTAGCGGCCATACCATACCTGGACGTTCTACGGATACACCGAAGACGGATGTTCCGTTTTGGCCTAACAAGTTGATAAACAGAGTGGAGACTCTCGAGCGTGTGGTGAATGTAGAAACGAATAAGCAGAAATTAAATAACTCTTCGGATAGTCAGCAAACATATTTTGGTAGACAACAGTATTCCACGACTAATAAAGCTGTTTGTTTGTCAGCTCTGCGGTAGATCTGGACATATAGCTATAAGTTGCCGCTCACCACCCAATAGTAAGCCTTATTGTGAATTCCGTGGCTTTTTTGGCCACGCTACGCACGATTGTCGAGAACGTCAGGGCATTATGGCTCGTCGTAATGGTAACATCAACCGCCGAGCGGCACAGGCGAATAGTGATAGTACTGTCAAAGCAATTACATCATCGGCAACAAACTGCATACGCAGTGATGACGCGAAAGCTACCTGAGTCAAACACCCGATGAAAATGTGTACCTCGGAATGGCGCTTCACTTCATCCGTAGGTACAGTAAACGGTACTTCAAATCAGGGAGAATGGGTAAGGTTGGATAAAGAAAAAAACTTTGCGATACTGGGTACCTTTGACAGGCCTGAGCGCGATCACGGCACTGGCAGTAGTGATACTAGCGGTCATTGTACCAGTTTTGGGCTTGGATTTCCCGAATCCACTTATTTGCGGCGAAATGCAGCACCCTCAGGTTTGGAGGTTGCCGAAAACGGTACATTGTGAACATAGAAGCCAACAACAGCGGATTCCTGAACAGTCACTGGTGCAGTTATATCGGCGCAATATAATTCAATACACGAGCGTAGCCTGGTTGTGCCAAAAGCACACTACAACAGTCGAAACTTTTACTTACTTTTTTAACGACGAAAATTTAAAAAGGTCAAAGCAGAAAAGTGAAATGATTGGCGCGGCGGAGTGTATTCGCATGAAGGCTTTTAAGCAGTGTTCTGCTGGGTTATTGGCCGGCAGTGGCAACAATTGGGCGACAGATAATAAACTTAACTGGTACTATCCTGGTGGTGGAGTACACTGCTGCTACTGGAAGAAGTTTCAAGCTACTAACTGCTTCCTGGAATAAAGTCAAGGTTTACAAACGGCATGATCAACATGAGATGGAGTCTACTGTGGGTGACGTAGGCCATTGTTCCTACGAGGCGGGCACGTGTAGTCTGCAAGACGGAAAATTTCAGTTGTGGCAACCGAACAAGACAGAACAGTGCGAGCTAGTGAAATGGCGTAAGATGTCTCGCCAGTTACGTGATCAGGAATGGTTGTCTAATGATGGTGCGCTTGCACTGACATTCCATAGACAACACCGGATTCTCGATTGTGAAAAGCAGTCTGTGGTAATGAGCGATCAAGGCATACCGTTCAAGATCCTTGAGCATCGCTCCCTGCTGCGAAACAACAGTATGGAAAATGCACGGAATAAACGCCAGTCGCCTTCGGATATTGGAATTGTCACGTCGGAGCAACTTGCCTCCGGATTACAAGCATTGGAAATTCACACACGTCAATCTATTACGTTCTCGTTTGAACATGGTCTTTCCGGTGCTTGTATTACAATGCGTTACTTTTGCCATTTGCTGATCCCTAAAATGATTGAAAATCCCACATTGGCCATGCGCGTACTACTTCATACTAGTAATATAGTGGCATCAACAGGCGGAAATGTGATTGAAGTTAGGCCGTGCAGTGAGTTGGATGACAATGCTTTTGAAGTGCGTAGTAGTAACGATTCGTGTATTACGGCTATAGCCATACGAATCACACTAGGAAACCGGACAAGCTTTGCATTTCTAGACCCTACTACCAACATTGTTTACCCCAACTGGCTAGGAACAACACAATGCCGTGTTGCCAATAGAGTGCTTTTTACCTTGCGTAATCAATCATACTGGTACTATAGAGGTGGATATTTGAAACCAGTCCAAAGTTACCGGGACTTACCACAAATCGCAACGCAACAACCTCGTACACAGTTGTTCCCGGATGGTATATTTCATCCTGTAGTTATGTACCATGTTAACGACATCAGCACCCACATTTCACTCAACGATATGTTTCAAGCGTATGATCAGCAGCGAAAGGTGCTTCGATATTTAGGAATGCAAGAGGGCGATGTTCCAGTGCACGAGATGGTTACACGGACAGCATCTAACATCGTGCGTGAAGGGTTTTTCGGTTTCGTGAAAGGCTTTGGCCTGGATCCCATCCAACTGTGGGTGTTTGGTTGTTGTTTGTATATAAGCTTATGTGCTGTGGCTCGCCTTTTGCTAAAGGTTGGTAATAGCATTTCTGCTGTCCGCAACACCCCTCGGTTGTAATGGAAGTTAATTCTTCTGTGGCGCGGCAGAATAGTGCGACAATGTCCAAGCGGGGAGCACAGCGTGATAATATCGTTTCACCTCGATGTACTGTTATAGATTCACTGGGGGATGCGTGTGATACCGCGAGCTCCACAGTGCGCAACGAAACTGCAATATCCTCAGGAATTAATTATTCTCCATATAATTTGTGTAATCTCGCTAGTTCCAATTCGTCAGATGGTACGTTAGGTATTAGGGTATGTGATGTTCCAATGGTAGCACTAATAGATACCGGCGCGCAAATATCGTTGATTACGACGTCCGCTTTTTCGTATGTAGAGTCGGGAGCGGGTGAAATTCTGCCACAGCGGAAGCTTGGTCGAATTGTACGTTCCTTGTCGGGACATACCATGTCAATACAAGGTGTGGTGGAGGTAATAATCACAATCAAGGCGGTACGCTTGCGTGGCCCCCTGGCAATTGCGGACACGTTACCGTGCCCAGTTGTTTTAGGGCGCGATTTCCTGTCACGTTTGGGGTCGTTCACAATTAATTATTGTGAAAATTTCATCGAAATGGGAGGCCAAAGGCATGACCTTCACGTTTTAGAAACAGCGCGTCGTGAACCATTCCCAGTTTGCTTGTTGCACACTACTGAAATACCACCGCGAACAGAGTGTGTAGTTGTGGCATAGTCGCATATATCCGGCGACGTACCTCGATTGATGGGGAACGGAAAGAATAGAAATAATATAGAAACGGTATGTATCGCATCGTGCATCGTTCAGCCCTCTGATGGCAACCAGGTACCAATTCGCATTATAAACCCTGGAGACGCACCTGTGCGACTTTATAAAGGCACCAAAATCGCTGAAGAAACTGAGCTGTCAGACGACGATATACATGTGGTCGATCAACAGCTTGTAGAACCCACGTCTCGGAGAATCTGTAGTATAACCACATCAGTGGTTAAGCAAGGCACCTTGGATGCAAAATTCCGAGATTTAGACTTGTCCGAATCTTGTTTTGATCACGAACGAAAGGAGAAACTTGTACAACTTTTAAACGAATTTGAAGATATATTCGCGATAAGTGATGAAGACTTGAGCGGCACGTCTATGGTAACGCATAAAGTGTTAACTGGCAGTGGCGCTCCTACTAGGCAGAAACCATATCGAACAGTAGTAGCCCTCCGGCCTGTGGTCGCTGAGAAGATCCAACATCTCCTTAAGTGTGGTTTTATTGAGCCATCATCCAGTGAGTGGTCGTCGCCGATCGTCTTGGCAAAAAAGAAAGATGGAACATGGCGCTTCTGTGTCGATTATCGCAAATTAAACGCGGTAACATATAGGGATAACTATCCCATGAGAAGGATGGATGACGTTATGAGTACACTGGGACAAGCGAAATACTTTTGCACATTAGATATGCAGTCGGGTTATCATCAGATCCCATGGATGCCGAGACTAAACACAAAACTGCATTCATAACGCACGAGGGCCTGTATCAATATACTAGAATGCCATTTGGGCTGAGTAATGCGCCGGCGACATTCCAGCGTCTGATGGAAAGGGTTTTAACATGATTGGACTAGAAGATTTGTCTCGTTTACTTGGACGATATTCTGGTTATAGGGTCGACAGTTGACGATTACTATGTCGGTTGCAGAAAGTTTTTGAGCACATGCGACAAGCAGGTTTGAAGCTGAAATTGGAAAAATGCCAGTTCGGTAGACGTACAGTTCTGTTCTTGGGTCATGTGATATCGCGTGATGGCTTCTTTCCAGAATGCTCGAAAGTAGAAAAGGTTGTATCATGGCCAGTTCCGCAAACACCCAAACAAGTACAGTCGTTTATGGGTCTTGCTGGGTTTTATCGTCAGGTTGTTCGAGGGTTTGCTAAAAAGGCGGCACCTTTGCACGCATTGTATAAGAAAAATGTGCCACTTAGATGGACAGTAGAGTGTCAGCTCGCTTTTGATGCGTTGAAGAAGGCATTATCTACCTCACCGGTACTCATGTTTCCGGATTTCACGAAACCATTTGTTGTCGAAACGGATGCAAGCGACAAAGCTATTGGTGCAGTTCTTAGTCAAACCGCCAATGACGGAAAAGATCATCCTGTAGCGTTTGCAAGTCGCGTACTGTCAAAGGCGGTGAAACGATATCCGACGGAGGAAAAGGAAACGTTGGCGGTTGTCTGGACGATACGCCACTTCCGGGCGTATCTATACGGTCGACGTTTCTTTGTCGTCACGGATCATCAACCGCTACGGTGGCTTTTAACAGTGAAGGATCTGCATGGTCGGTTATGCCGCTGGAGCCTTACCCTGCAAGAATATGACATGATAATATGTCACAAGTCTGGAAGGGAAAACGGGAACGCTGACGCGTTATCGCGACGGCCGGAAATGTTAATACGAGGAGCTGGAGGAAAGTTAAATGCGGAGCAATGCCAGGTCTGTAATGATATCTACAGCGCTTCGAAATTGGGAGAAGTTGGAACAAACTCGGTCGAATTGCAAAAAATACCAAGCACTACTGAGTCTATAAGACTGCGGGCGGAACAGGATTGTGATCCAGAGGCTTCAAAAATTATACACGCACTGGAAACGAAAACTCCGATTCGTTACCGGAAAAGTGGAAAAAAGGATTAACGAATTCTCATTGACCGAACGAGTGCTAACACATTACGACTGTGGACGCCATCGTATTTTCGCCACTGTAAATCTTCATCAACAAATTTGGAATGCGTTCCATGATCACTTGTTGGGTGGGCACTTAGGCTTCAGGAAAACTTATGACAAAATAGCTGCACGATATTATTGGCCCACTATGTGGAGCGATGTTAAACAGCTTTGCCAACAATGTGCTGTGTGTTGTACAAGGAAGAATCCTTCGGTTAAAGTGAGACCTGAACTACGACCTATTGACGCAGTTGGACCCTGGGTTATCGTCGCATGTGATATACTTGGTCCTTTGCGAAAGACGGCGCGAGGGAACAAGTACATTATAGTGTTCACCGATCATTTTACAAAGTGGGTAGAATGTTTTTCCATGCCTGATATGAAGGCGAACCGCGTAGCTAAAATACTAGTGGAGAACCTGATCTGTCGGTTTGGGGTTCCTTACTGCTTATTGACAGACCAGGGAGCTAATTTTACGTCGGAATTGTTAAAGCATGTGTGCTTACTGTTGGGTATTCGTAAATTGCAAACCACTGCCTATTATTTTTTTTGTCAGGGTTAACGGTATGAGCGTTTTAATCGGACATCGGCGGGTATACTTAGCATGTACGTGCTAATACAGCACAAACTGATTGGGATAACCTGTCGCTGTACGCGAAATTTGGTTATTAATACTAGCACGCATGAATCAACAAAGGACACGCCGTTTTTTTAAATTTCGGTAATAGATGCAGTGCTTTCCTTTTGGATC
>JASANE010008005.1:0-57931 GCA_030248225.1 Trileptium ribeirensis | reverse complement strand
CAAATAGCCTTATGGCATCGTTGACAAGCAAATTTCGTTTTCTTATCCTTCGAACGCGGGCATACCGCACATCGCTGATATATTCTCGGATGCTCTGTTTGTCTGTGGGCTTCGTTTTCTTCTGGTAATCGAAGGTATTTCGCTATGGCTGCGCGCAAAAATCGCTGCATATGTGTATCAGTCTGACGTCGCCGCATATGAGGGACGCAAAGTTCACGCCCCAGGTGCTTCAAGAAATTTCGACGGCGGGAAGAGTAATCTGTATGATTGAGTTTATAAATCACCATGGCATTAATCGCTGCCATGTTCAGCAGTCCCAGAAATAAAGCGTGCGGCCATCGTTTCGTTTTGCGAGCAACCGAGTAGCTCTCACACATTTGATCAACTCTATCTACCCCTCCTTTTGTCGAATTATAATATGTAATTATCGATGGCTTAATTTTGTCGTCGGTTGAATCGTCAATACTGGAATCATGGTGCATTGTCGAGGGCAAATTGACAATTTTACCTTTTTTCGGAATGTACGAAACCAACGTCAAGTCAGTGGTAAAAGCGAATTGTGAAGAATATTCTGCACGCCCTCGACCTTGTATAAATTGAGCCGGAATTTCGCGACGGTTCTTTTTGAGCGTTCCAACTAAAGTAAGTCTATGTGTTGCCTTTAACTCTGTACCCAAATTAATGCTTGTGCACCAATTGTCTGTTGTTATGTTCCGTCCAGAGCCCGAAATCGGTAGTACTAACCGCATGACTACCGCTGTCGGGGAATTGTCTACATTATTATATTGCTTTCCCAAGTATAGTTCACTATGCACGATGTAAAATGTCTCCGAGTCAACCATAGAATACAGTTTGAGACCATATCGTTGCGGTTTGTTAGGCATATACATCCGAAAACTACACCGGCCTCGAAATCCAATGAGCGTTTTATCAATGGTAACGTTTACCATGGGCGAATAGCTGGATCGACTGTGTTCAACAAATTGTTCAAACAATTCCCGAATAGGGGCCATTTTGTCCGTTTCTCTTCGCTGCTCCCTCGTATTACGATCGTCAAATCGCAGGCGCCTTGCAAGGAAAAGGAACCGATTATAGCTCATAATGCAACGAAGCAGCTCGGATCCACACCCGTCGTCGCCTCACAAATCATGAATATTTGTATGACGTGCTCTGAGGGTTCCGCTAACGTAGAAGATGCCGAAATATGCTCTAATTTCGTCGATATCGGTAAAAAGAGCGTCCCGCTCACGAGCAAACTTTCCGCGTACGCGCTCTATTTCAGCGATAGTGTGAATGACAACCATGTCCATCATTGACCGATTGAAAAAACATTCGAACGATTCCAGAACAGTTATATCTCGATTTCTCGCTAATCCGAGAGGAACGCCCAACTGTGTTCCGGTAATAATGTTGTGCGAGTGGGTGCGGCTTGTTGGCGGTGGCTGCGACTGCCATTGTGTAACACCATCGTGCCCAACTAAATTTGTTGTTAGTCGCCGTCGCTTCACATCTTCAAGTGCATCGCTCTCGTTGTCGTCTTGCGATTCCTCCGAGTTTCTGTCATGGTCCGACTGATATTCGTGATCGGAACTATCAGAATCAGATTCCTCCAAATTTGGGTCGTAATTTTTGTAAGAATCAGAATCAGAGTCAGAAGAATCTGAACCAGCTGTGAAGAGATGTTGCCGCTCCATTAATGAGCGAGCAATACCGGTAGCCATTATAGTCAGCTATATTATATATTATTATACCAGTCACTACTCTATTTCCTAAAACAAAGAAGAAATTACGCGGTTATACATTGGCAATTAATCAATATAAAATATAAAAGATTCTGACATTATCACTCGCGTGGGGTAATATATACCCCATGTTCTTGTTCGCAGCTGCGACCCGCCAGCCAAATCTCAAATGAGGTCCCTATTTTGCAGCAATAGTCAAACCACTGTGATGGAAGAATACATAGAATATCAGCATTCAGTTACTTTCTGTTGTGTTACAACACCATTAAAAGACACATTGGGGTAAATAATACCCCACGCGAGTAACAGAGGGTTAAGAATAACAAATTATTGAGCGTTATTTATTTCGAACATTAATGTAAACCTTGATATTTCATATTTTGCAACGAATACCTATTTAAATGGGCGAAAAATGTAATATGACAATGATTATATATGTAGGACGCTTTAATTCAAAATTTGGAAGCTTACCAGTTCCATGAAATCGCGAATTGGCTTAACGTTTGGAAATTCATCTAACCGGTGCTCCAAAAATACGTGTTCATGAAAGCCATAGCTCAGCTCTTCGTGCCAGTCTAAACAAGCTTTCAGTGAATATGCATTATTTACTGTTAGTAAAAATGCATCGAAACAACATTGTAAAAAGTCTAGGTAGTCCAAAGTGGGGGCCCGGCATTTTCGGCTGTCCCCCAGCTCCTACCCCCTGCAAAAATTCGGGTACCCCCGGTTCAAAGCCTCCTGCTGAGAAAAATTTACGTCTAAACGCGACAAAATCCGGCGAGAAATTGTCCCCCGGCAAAATCCGGCACTCCCCGGCAGGTGAGCCGGGGAGCCAGGCTATAATTTCCGAAGTCTGGACTAGCCAGATGTGTCTATATGTTATAGGACTATCATGCATATTTTTGCTGCAACAAAAATTACTGAATGCAAAAGGTATATGAACCCTCAACCTTTGGATTGGGAGGAAAGGACAGCGGGCTAGACCACTCCAAAACGTTTGTACTAACTAGAATCATTTCCATGACATGCAATAATTTAGAATTAAAATAAATTTTCGAGACAACGCGAATGTCAAATTTAAAACAAATACTCAAACTCATTGCTCTTTTACCACCTAAGTTGATTTAACGTTATGCCTATACGATCGGTTAAACATTCAAAAAAATTTTATGTGAGTTAATGGTTATTATCAAGGGTAAACCCAACGGTAATAACTGCCAGCATTTTAAGAGCGCCAACTAAATTCAAAATGCTGCCCGATAATCAAAACAAAGCGGTATGCCAATTCTGTTATTTTACAAACTATTTGACAGAATCGTAAGGATTAATTTCCTCCTAAGCACACTATACATAGATGAAGAAAAGCAATTAATAATGCTAATCACGTTTCGCGTCCGGATCGCTCGACCAGCCCAGTACGTTGAAACTGTTTCGACCAGAGCTGTTATTTCAGTTTATGAAAACTCACAATATTATCAAGTTTTTCAGCCAAACCTTTCCTAATTTTGCTGCGATAATGTAACATCAAAAACCAGAAATTTTTGTTACTAGGCTGAAGCCTTTGTTTTCTACAAAACAGGATAGGCCGATGTTTTAATACAGTATATACGACGCTCTCTGTAAATAATTTATATATCATGCAGAGTAAACGCGGTATTTAGTGAGCATCGCTATTAAGAAACAAAATAGGTTTGGCCTAGTATAAATTCTGCAGACTAGGCCGCACTGCCGCCAAATTTAGAATATTTCTAATTATGTTTTGTACAACGTTGTATTTTTTTATTTGATTATTCGTTTCTCGCGTTGAAGTAATTGTAGTACATGATTAAAAAAAGTACATAGATTTATCATTAAAAATCATATGACTTTGAGAACTGGAACTTCTGCGCGTAATATATAGGAGCGTAGAATATTTTATATTGTAATCCTGAGATCATGCGTAATTTTTTCGAAATGTAGAACATCGGAAATCCACATATAGATGATTTAATAAAAATAGCCAGTGTTTACAATATTACGTTATATACTATGTAATTAATGAAAGTTTGTTGCAACTTTAATAACTCAGGAACGGTTCGACGTATTCCGCAAAGTTTTTTACATTAGGTGGGTTTATGATGGTTCACATTAAGATGCAGCTACGCCTCTTCAACTAGAATATTGTGCATATATCTCTAATCGATTTAGTTCAAATTTTCACACAGGATGTATCATTAGGCGACTTCTATAAGGAAACTGATAAAATACACTCTTACCCCCCCCCCCGCCCCCGAACCCCCCGCTCTAAGCTGTTCTTTTTTCTAACGTTATAACGTGCGGACTCAAAAGTGACATGGGCCATTCCTATCATGAGATTTTAAGCGGGCTTAGGATTAGAGTCCAGCTCAACAGGGTCTTCTTTCGCCGCCGACTTCGCGGTGCCCGTTCCCACCGCTGTGGTTTCGCTAGATAGTAGATAGGGACAGTAGGAATCTCGTTAATCCATTCATGCGCGTCACTAATTAGATCACGAGGCATTTGGCTACCTTAAGAGAGACATAGTTACTCCCGCCTTTTACAAGCTGAATTCAGAACGACAAAATGGTAAGAGCGGAGTACACACATTCGTTCCGTTTCCCTTCGCTATGCGAGTTACTAGTAATCTGGTGCCTTAATGTAGGCTTACAACATAAAAGAAAATAATAATACCAAAGACTGTGACTAACCTTGCTCATTATCAATGGGATACTTCCACATTTTTCCATCTTCTGTCCAATGTATCATTTCTTCGAATCCGTTTCGGGGAGCAAGTCGTGGCTGGAGATCTTTTTTAACCAATCGATTCCACACATTCATGTCGAAAGAAGCTAAAATACAGTTTTATTCCGACAACGGAACACAATCACGGCCACGGTTATGGGTTGCCGTACCCGGATATCTGAGTAAAATTGTGATATATATGGCGGACATCTGGATATGGACAACCATATACTAAAATTTCAAACTTCTATTTCTAAACTTGAAAGAGTATATATACTACACTTTGTCTTTGACTACTGCAGATCCATTTCACAAGGTATTAAAGATTTGTGATATAAACTATGTTCTTTTGATTATATACCCTTAGCACCAATATATGTAATGTAATTTAACTGTAACTTGTTTTTTGAACGAAAATTGTTGAGGTACAAGCTACAGTATTAGCTAGAAATTAGTGTTTTATTCGATACTCCATTAAACTATTAAATAATTAAAAATTTAATAAATTATTTTTAAATTTTTTTACAAAAGGTGTTTGAATTTTGTTTGAAGTTTATAGCGTGTCTGATATCATTTCGAAACCTGCTCGTAAATTGGTAAAAAAATTTTCGATGTTCGTTTAGACGACATGCATTAGTGTCGCCAGAGCCCAACTGGAAGAGGGAGAAGCTACATAAATATTTTGATTGGAACAAGTAATACAGTGTCATAAATTTGTATGTTTGTGATAACAAGACGAGAAGGGAATAGGAAATCTATACCTTTGAAACGACAGTATATACATACATATAGAGTTCATATTTATATAATATCTATATATAGAGTTTATATGTATATATATAATTAGATCTATAGTTTAAATTTATTTATATATCTATATATATAGAGTTTATATTTATATAATATCCATATATAGAGTTTATATTTATATATATATATATATATATATATAATTAGATCTATAGTTTAAATTTATTTATATATCTATATATAGTTTATATTTATATATACATATATAGTATTTCCAAGTAACTAGTAACCCGAGATGATCACATGAAATTGGATTGCTTTGAATTGAAAATGGATACTTGCAATCTCGGACATGAGCAGATATGATAAACAATGTGATGAAAGTAGTTGACGAGAAAGCGAAAATGAAGTTGAAAAGAAACTGTGACGTTTCATGTTCTTCAAACAGTTTACTCTTCTGATTGTTTCTACAAATTTAGGTAAACCAGAACACCTTCAGAATACTGCGATAACTGTATTAAAACGGGAAAACTTTATATTTATTTGACTACTTACCGACAAGCCGGCTTTACTTCTTTCTAGCATTTAACGGCAAAAATTAATTTACCAAATTTTAATTTTTATGTTTAAATCAGCTTGAATTTTGAAACCATTTAAACATACGAAGTTTTACTATTTCAATTTTTAGTTTTTATCTATTTTATGTCAATGTCACCAAAACTAGAAACATTGACTTTGTACAACTTAATTATAATAAGTCCGTGTTGTTTTAACAGTGTTTAAACTCGGTAAATTGGTTTACTGTCATTTTAATCTTGTTTTACTTTGATGTTACGGAATACTCAAAACTATTGAAAATAACTCAAGCAGGTTTGCACTGTTTTCCATAATTTTATATTTTGTATTTTTCCATAATTTTTGGTGACAAAATAATACCTTTACTAAAATCTAAATTCCAGTTTAATTCCGCTGTCGCACTAAAATATGTACCAGAAAATATGCGCCAACCCCAGCTTGTGCTTTCATGAAGCTTAAACTGGTTCAAAATAGAAAACATTAACTGGAACACATTGCGTTATATTTGTTTATAATCTGTTCTCTCCAAATTGAGGTAGGTGGCTGGCATTTTTCGGTTCCCACTAATTCAGAACAGGTGCGCCTGATAAAATTTTGGGCTCCTCCGGTTCTGACAGGATATTTTCATTGAATGCAGTTTGTAACAAAAGTCATTTTGACTATAAAGTTTGATACCTATATATGATGTGTCGCTTTAAACATACAATATTTTTGGTAGGGGTAAAACCCGGCCAACGGTAAAAGCCGGCCCGGGCCCAAAAGTAAAGAGAGCCGTATTAAAATGAAGCACTGACAGCAACTGCGTTTATTTTGTTTCAATTTTAAGTTTATTATACACATGACCATCTCCGCTGTGACATCATTTTGTATAGGTTCTTCGCAAACGTAATGTTTGTACACTACGTTTTCTAGGCTGCACGAAATATTTAACGAAATTCCGGACATCCCGTAGAATATAATTCCAACAATATACTTGCTTCAGGGAGGTTGGCAAACAACTCCCTGTCCGTGACAAAGGCGAATCTTTGTTTAAAACACTTAGGTAAGCGATCACAAATATCTGAGATAAACTGATTATGGTCCTAAAAATATTTCAGGTCATGCACCAGATAAGCAAATGTTATAACCGGAGATCTTTCAAAAAGCGCATGTCTGTATGTTAAAACTGATATTTTCACTGATATCATGGTCCTCAACATAATGCATCATTTACGATAAGATGCGTGCGCATGGTCCTAATTATGTCACGCGTTCAAATGGGCTAGCTACTATGTCACGCAGACAGTAGAGCTCGACTGTTAAAATTTTGAATAGCTTAGCTAAGCTATGATTTTGTCAGCTACTATCGAGCCGGACTGTGCTTTTGTCACGAGGCGTTGAGCTGAGCTCCTATAACTTAAGCCAGAGACTATTTAGTCCGCGAAGATTACGTTTTACTATCTGAATATTGCTCCAAAGGCGGCATACTGCTTAAAATGTCATTGTATATATTAAAAACATATATAATTTAGAATTAGCGCTATAATGCTATGGAACAAAATGTTATTATACTAAACACAACACGAAATAAAATTTCTCAATTGACGGTTCAGCCGGTCGCTCGGTTTGTCACGCAGAGCCTAGCTAAACTATCTGTTTTGTCACATTACGACTAGCTAAGTTGTCAAAATGTACCATAGTAGTCCAGCTAAGCTATAGTTCATACGAGATAAATGAGTTGGACTTGTGACAAAATTTGGTCCTGGTGCACGCATCTTATCGTAAATGATGCATACTGTACTAACACTAATTCACCCCTATCAAACAACTGGTATTCGAATTTTCTGAAGCCAGTAGAGCCGTACTTATCACATTTGTAACGATGTTGAAGAAAGTTTTATAATACACCGAGTTGGCACCCCGTGGTACACGTTTCTTTCCGTTATTAATCCAGAAGTAATGATCACATCTATAATCGACTGCACACCCGGAGCGATATAGCTATACTTCTCAAGCCATTGGCTTAAGTGCAGGCAGGTGTGAAACGTTATTAAAAGCGTCAGGTGACATTAATATGTCGACGATTTCACTGCTGTATACCTCTCTGTCAGGATCGTCAAACACCATAAATGGCTTGACACACGGCTCTGAAGTAAAACCTTGTTCTTCTGCTTCTGCTTTGTAGTAAAAAACGCGTCCTTAGTTAAAAACCTTCAGTTTTGATTGGTCAGTTTTGTAACATTTGTATAAGTGCTATATTATTAACCACCATATAACGCTAAATTAGTAAAATAATTAGCCAGGTCAGGTACTATCAGCCAGACGAGATCAGTAATGATGAAAATTTAGGTCATGGAAAATGTGACGGCAAAATACAAATGGTATACAAATATCTGGGCTCTCCATTCGCTGAAAATTTTGCCAGGGGGGTATGAATTAGAGGCCCCTTGGTTGCCAACCGGGCGGCGCACGATTTTGCCAGGCGGCATTTTGCCAAAAGAAAAGCGGTTAAAATCGTGTCAAAAACACTGTCAAAACGCTTTTGTTGGAGATAAAAAGCTATTTTGAAGCAAATTTTGACAAAATTTGCGAAATTTTTGATATCAGAATGGAATTTTAGTATACATTTTGATCAAATTTTATGTACTTTGGACCGATTGGTAATATATTTTTCAAGAGGTGGTGAACGGGGATTTGCAAAAAATTCCCTATTTTGCCAATTTTCGATAAATTTTCATCATTATTCCCAATTTTCGCTAAATTTTCATCATTTTTCCCAATTTTCACCCTATATTGCCTATTTTATGGTAAAATTTTCCGCTCAATGTGGAGCCTTCGGGGGGGGGTAAATTTGCTTGAGGGTATCCGAGCCTTGGGGTTAATCCCTGCCATCCTCCCTTTTCCACATTTTTTATCATATACGCGTTTCATGGACCGAAAACACAAGTTTTGTTGTATCTACTAAAAAACCGATATTTACTTTTTACAATAATTTATTTAGACAGGGCATTTAAATCATTATTCAAATAATCAGGGAACTGACAAGCCATAGAAAATGGCAAATTTTATGTGCTCTTTTGTCCTCTCCGCAGTTTCAAAATAGTACCTAGAGTTCTTTGAACTGGATCCAACTAGGAAATGCCTGCCAAATTACTCTCCACGTTAGCTGGGGTAAACCATGCCCTGAGTTACCTGAGATTTTCATGATTGCACTTTGACATATTGCCCCCGCTGTTACAGTACGTTGTTTCATACTGAAAATGCGCATTCAAACATACGACGCATTTTAAATAAAATGGATTTTATTATAAATAATCGAAAAAACAGTAGTACTAAATTTTTTTATAGTTTTTGTTGGAATAATTATTTTTGATGTCACCTCAGCATACCACGGGGTGCTGGGACAAACCAAAATTTATGTGGAGGCACGATCGGGAGCCAGCCGCCGAATAACTGGGCCGAGCTTGAAAATCCCGTGGAGAGGCCAGGTTCTTCGACGGAAAGTACAAGATTTATTGAATTTTACTGAAAAAAGACATCAGAATTTATCTGCACATGACATTCAAAACGTTATGGAGATCCCGCCTCACAGAAAACAATAAAAATTATTGACCCTTACTTTTTAAATCGGACGGGTCCACATCTTCGAGCAAGGTGATGCCTGGGCCACTGAACAAATTGAATTGTCTGCAAAAAAGTTTTCAATGTTGTCGGCCTCGTATTGAATGAAATATATATGGTTATAAAATACGGTTGTAATTTTTTGAGCTGTGGTACAACCAAGTTGATCCCTCCAAATATTCTGTACTTGTAGTTTTTGTACATCAGCTTGAAATAACTGACTATAGTGAAATATAAACAATTACAGATAGAAATATCAGCAAATATTTCTCGAAACGCTCGCGAAAAATTTACAGATACATGTTCAATTGCTCTTAGCGAGTTTTTCACAATTTTTTACGAAAGGTTTACTTTTTCTGTAAATAGAATACCTGGTGCCATAAGATAATCATAAGTCATTTTTGACGCAAAAATTAGATCATAAATGACCAACAAATTGACTACATGACATGATAATGTCAGGGGTAATGTATTTAATAAAAAGGGCACAAAAACTAGTATCTCGGAGGCGACGGCGAAACAGAATGAGCGTGGATTAATCTATTATGTGTAATAATCTGTAGCAATCTACCTTCCCTAAAGCGGGGGCCCTGACATTTTTCCGTGCCCTCTGGCAAAATTTTGGCGCCCTCCCATTAAAAGCACCCCCAGGCGATATAAAAATTGACAATTTTTTTGCAAAAATCACTCCGAAGTTAACCATTTGACTAATCTGGTTTTAATATCCATAAAGATGTTTTTGCCCAGTTTCTGAAGATATTCAATAATAATTTAGCGATAAAATATTAAATTTTGAAAATTTTTTAAATTTCAACCATTCAGTTCGCCCTATCTTTGGTAAAATCCAGCGCCCCCAGCTCTGTACCAGGAGAAGCCCCGATTCATGCCACCTTTGCAAAATTTTTAGCGAATGGAGAAGCCAGACAGTTTTTGTGTTTGATGTATATACCAACATAAAACCTCTGGACCCTTAAGTATTGTAATGCTAATATCACATCATCTCACAAAGAATATTGAAGTTCAGAAAAGTTATAGGTAATAGTTGATGCAGATCTCGATGAGCTGATTGCGATGAATGGTGTTTCTTGATGTGACCTTTCTGCCGCGTGATATAGCCTGTGAAATACAGGTACCCGCAGCTAGATTTGGGAAACACCGTTAAATACAAGTTTTTGGCCATTTTAACCCGAAACTCCTAGCGTTCAAATAAAATGCACATCGCCATCCGTTTCGCTATTGACGCAAACTTTATCGAAATCCATCCACCCGAAGGTGAGTTGATGCGTGACATCGACAGACAAAAATTAATAATTTTTTCGTCCTGGCGTTCTAGGAAACACTGCTTGCGCCGCTTCAAAAAAACAGTGAACTGCAGATTGGCGTTATGACTATTAAAATAAACCAGCACACTAACAAAAACTAAACCACAGTTGTAACATTGACTGCGTGTCTCAAGTTTCTATACCCCAGCTCATCACCTATTATAATTGCTCGGATGTATGTCTGCAGTGTGCGAGCCCAAATGCGAATGCAACATAACTAAGGAATAGCCGGCTAGATCCACTTTTATTAACGACATTCTCTGCTTAACATTCGTGTCGTGTCATAACGGTCCCATGATTATATAATTATTAGCTATCACGTGACAATAACAAAACCTGAAAATTCATGTTAATCAATAACTAAGACAACAACTAGTATTCCAAGAACACACGAGTGAATAAATACGCAAAGACTGAGCTAAACGTACCCTTCTATGACCTGCATTTTTCCAGTTCTGTTTGAACTGAATTGCTTAACAAACTGTGTCGGCTGCTTCAGACCAGTATCCTTAACTTTTTGTTCCATTTCCAACTCTTTCATCAAGCGATCAATCGGTTCTTGTACACGATCAATGAACTTGGAGGCAGTTGAACTACTTGCAGGTGATTGTTGGCGATGCTTCATTTGTTTATGATCAGGAGAACGTTTTGTATTGTGATCGTTAGAAACTTCTCGTACTTCCAGGTCAGCAGCGCGCATATCGCGGCGTTTTTTGATAGTTGGTAGCTCATGTTTTGCTTCGTCAATTTCGATATTTGCTAACGCTTCTCTATTATCACAAATTAGTAATCATGGCAACGTAGTTAGGAATTTGATAAAAATTCTTGTGTGCAATTATTATCCCAATGGGTTGAGCATGATTGCTCGGCAAATCAGTAAACACATTTAGTACGCAAAAATGAGCACCCCTCTGTCTTATCTGGTTTTGACTGATAAGAAGTAACTAATTATCAAGATAATTAATCATCATTGCCCGTAAAGTGATTACTCGCCATTATGTAATATAATATATTACGGTAATAAATCAAAGTTACCCTCGCGTGATGACTCATACACATAACACCAGTAATTCGTATGTCAGCTTGAAAAGGAACGAGCGTCGTTTCATTATAAGTTATTTTGCGTCATCATCTGTAACAAGCTGTGTTTGATGTATGTACCACCCTAAAACTTCTGCTACTCTGAACCCATTGAAAACCTAAAACCTCGTTGACCCTTAACATATCGAAAACAACCGACAACGCATAAAGTATTTTATACTGGTTTTAGATAACCAAATAAATCGTATTCAGTTTACCGACAAACATAATATAAACAAATTTTGATACCCAGCGCGCAGTACATAACAAACTGCTGAAGACAATGCTATTCTGGACATCGAGATCACTGACCATAACCTAACTTAAATTCTCTGAAAAAGTGCGATATTTATGTGATGGTGTCTAGATAACCGAACCGTCGTAATAAGCGTGCAAAGAACCTATATACCATTCTTAATGCCATGTCCTGCAATACGTAACCAAACCACTGAAGACTATATTATGGAAAACGGATTCATTGACCCTAAGCCCAATTGACCTTAATTTTGATACGGTTAACGAAATTATACTTATATATATATATATATATCTAAAGCAGCCATTTCGGCAAGCACTAGAGCCCTACAACGCAAAAATTGTTTTCTTAATACTTTAATTTTTTGTTGTGGTTTTATAAGTTTCGAATGTTACCGCTTACGTTGTTATGTTGTTAGGTTACCAACAACAAGTCCTGTATGATTAGGGAAAATTATGCTGAAAGTAAACCGCAAATTTCTCAACTTGCACCACGAAGTCAAAAAGTGAGCTGTTTGCAAAATTTCTCAGCGCATGTTGTGCTCCGCTGGTTTACAAAAAATTTCGCGATGTCCAACTAAAAAAATTTTAAGTTCATTTCCGGGTATAATTCAGGAAATCAAAAGAAAACTTATAATATGAACGTTATAGTGTCTGGATAGGTAGTTAGGTGAATATTTATTCGGTGTATATTGCCAAGAATATACACTCTCGAAAAACAAAAATTTTTTCATTTTTGTGTTAACTTTTACATTTTACAAAGTTCGCCATTCATTATAAAATAAACCAAAAAATAAAATAGTTGCATAACAATTAGGAAATGCTTTCTAAATTCAAAGCTTTACGCCGTTGTTAATTAAAAAAATCAATTTCATTGATATATAAGACTAACTTATGCGCGAGTAAACTTAAAATGACACCAGGAACCATCCTATTTTGTATTTTTGGATAAAATTTGTTACGGAACACTTTCTGGTCAATTGAAATTCGGCGGAAAACTGTTCGCGAACACAGCGCTCGCGATTGAAATCTAACTATTTTGTGTTCGCGAAAATTGAAGTAAAATTACCCAAATGTTTGAGAACGAAAATTTGTCGGTTTGGTTGTGACGTCACTTTTGCATTAAATTTGTTCGCGAACACTGTATAATTCAAATTGAAATGATAATACATTAGGGAACAGAATTTCTGCAAACTGAAATCGCCAAAATTCTGTTCGAACACAAGGTCTATATCTAGCACTTGAATTTGATTTTGTCAATTTTCGGTTAGCGAAAAACCGAATGAAATTAAGCCTGTTTTCCGCAACATGGGTTTGTGATTCGATATCGGTATGACAGAATAGGATGGTTGGCGGGGTCACCTTAAGTTTACTCACGCATTAATGGTAACTATTATGACCTTAGGAACTACTAGATGCTGTACTGCGACCATTGTTGGTGTTGTAACAATTTAATTTTACTTATACAACTTTAATACCTTTACACGAACGGTAACTGCAGGAAGCACTGATGATAATAATGCAATACTGACATATGAGAGATATCGGACCAGTTTTGAATAGGTCATTATTCTGTAATAACGAAATGAGATTTTAGCTTTGTACTATTCCAGACCGGAAATGTTCAATTTTTCAAATGTTCAATTTCGATATCACTAGCTCTACACATCAAGGCGGTAAAAATCAACATTAGAGACATTTCTTTGCTTACCATTGGTACCAAAAATTTTTGGAAAACATTTCCCATTAAAATATTATTTCACATAATATGTAGGATTCGAACTCCATGATAATTTATGGCTTAGCGCATAGGCATACATTTAAATATTGCGTGAGTCCACATTAGGTGCGTACACCTGGGTTGTTATTTTGTCATCTCAGTTCGCGACCGTAAAGGCGATGAACGCGACAAAACACAATTCTCCTTTACGTAATGCAGCAGCGCGTAGGTGATTTTCGCGATCACCATTTTGCAATTTGCTGACGGCGTACACGCAATAACGTGATTACTAACCGCG
The DNA here is from genome assembly GCA_030248225.1 of Trileptium ribeirensis. Lineage (NCBI taxonomy): Eukaryota > Metazoa > Nematoda > Enoplea > Enoplida > Thoracostomopsidae > Trileptium > Trileptium ribeirensis. Next base: position 43,849 of record JASANE010008005.1, on the reverse strand, counting down.
GTTTGTCGTATAAAATACACATAGATCGCGAACGTAGCTTTGCGATTCATCATGTCATTTGATGAACGCGCACAAAATGCGCGCGTAAGCTAATGCTGTTCGCACATCATAAAGCCCTTGTTAGCGCTCATTAAACTGCGAATACCGATGGTAGATGTGAATGCGAATTTTTGCACGATTCAATTCGTGATTTTGACACAAAGAACGACCAAATTGGACGCACGAAATTGGACTTAACGGATTGGATTAGAGTCAAGAGGCCAGAATGGCAAATATAATTATATATTTACTGCGAGTGTGTCGTGATGATGAACTATAACCGAAAAGTCCAACAAAATTTGCATAGTAGATTCGGTGCTAACAAACTTTGCCGGGTGCCTTTCTTCTTACTTTGTAGCTCTCGATGAGAGTATTCGTAGATCGTCTCCTTTTTCTTGAAATATAGGCCGCGAAAGAATATAGCTGGCCAAAGTTCAAAAAAAGTGGCCCTTGACCCTTTGGGGCCCATTCTGACCAAGAAGATGTGGTCAGAAGGTTTAGCGTTTACTGAAACGGCAGAAAGACTGTATTAGAGATTAAATATATTAATTTGTGAAGATCCATCAAACAGGTGATGAGTTTATTTCCACAGACGGACAAAAATAAATTTTTACGATTTTTGCCGTTAGTAAAGCTGTTGGTGAAAACTCCGCTCGATTGGCTTGCTCCGTCTCAAACTTACATCCAATGTATGGTGCGTACGTGAACCTACCCACAAACAGCATAACTTATGTAGTATGAAGGGTGTTCGTCTACGAGTTCAGGAATTACATGGTTGAAAAAACCGCATTTTCCCAACTTATTGTCTGCTATTACTTAGGGTAAACCCAACGGCAACAAATTATTATTTTAAATATTAAAACAAACTACTAAATGGCTACCATTAAAGAGTATTAGACCTTACAATAGCGCCTTGTGCGACCCTGAAGAAGTTGTAGGTTTGTCTGGTAAAAGCCGCGAATTCTGGTAGGTTCCGAATTCCATATCAGAAAGCTTCTTGATAATAGTTGACGCCAACTTTTCAGACTGAAAAGAAAACTGATGGTAAACTTTTATATTTAATTTGGTTTTAGTATGGTACGCTTCTTTCAGACGAGTAGAATGGTTTTCGAAAAAATGAAATTCGACAATAATTCGAACCTTAGTTTGTCGTTGAAGTATCACACACAGTGTGTAAACTTGTCCCCGCGAATAAGACTCGAAGAACTATTTTGGCTGAATGAACAACCAAGGAAAATTTCAATGTCACGTTTACCTCTCCCCGTAAAGTAAGGGAGGCGAAGCGAGCTTGACATGAGTACCATACGACAAATAATATTGAAACTTTAATTGTGGGCAGAGGTAGGCTTAGACTTTGTCACAAAGTTACGAAGACAAAAACTATACGACTATTCAAAATTCGAAATCTTGACATGATACACTAGAGACAGGAACTTGAAATGATCCGAAAATTTAGTAATCTCATAACTGGACTGGGTTGAAAATATTATGCAACCAGTAGAGCAGCCCGCTAATGTGTGTGTAGTAGTAAACTACAATATTCTGTAAAATTTGGTTTATCGCTTATGTAATGACAATTATAGAGATATCCAAATAATGTCGGTGTTCATTGAAACAACTTAGACTTTTCAAACACAGCAACAAACTAGCATAATACTTGGCGGAGTATAATACTGCACGCCAGTTTGGTAATTTACATGATTCGCCCGTAGCACAAGTCAGAGGAAGGATAAATCGTTCGTCGTACAAAAGTACTGAAATTTTTGTACTGTACCTATGAGCTATAAGTGTTTGGCAAACTTCTTATTGTCACACTTAAATAACATATTACGCTATGTGGAATACCACTGTGTAATTTTCCACGTAATTTTGGCAGCGTCTGAAAGTTTGCTTGTGTATTATTGTCTATTTTGGGAGTTTGAAGAAAGTACAGACAGGTCAGTGTAGCCTCTGCATAGCGGACTTGTCACACTCGCTCCATTTCTCCACACTGCGCAAGTCTCTAGGTTTTGTTCAGTATTTAACCAACCTAAGCTCACAAACGTTTTTGGTCACCACATTTGGATGATAATACGAAGGCAGTGGATTGATTATTTAAATCTATTCAATCAACTATTTCTACGTGATCCAAAGTTTATGCAAATAATCAAATTAGTACGGAATATTGCGATAACTTGCATCCAACAAAGAAAAATGATGCTTTGTGGTAAATTAGAATTCTATAAATTACACTGCTCTAGCACATGTACAAAATGATGAACGTTTCTCAAAGTATAGTACACAGTGTGGTCCTACATTTTCAGGCGCAGCAGATTTAGCGGCTGATTTTGCTGTCCTGACCATCTCTGACGAAAGAACTTTTTCTTCGTCGTTATCATCGCTCGAATCTGACGAACTTGAGGAACTAAACAGTAAACAAAAGCAATCCACATATTGAAACCGATCAGAATAACTGCTACCTGATTAAGTAGGTGTTCGCAACTCATTATTAGTAATTTATTCAAGGTCTGCAAAGAATTCAAGAGAGGCAGCCATTTTGCATTTATAAAGAGCTTGTTTCAGAGTCGTATTAAATTCATTCGGCCATGATATTCTCCCAAACTCATAGGCTATTCTGTCATAAGATTGTCATGCAAATTCCGAAAGAAATAATTATAAAATGGACATTCGGTAAATCAATGCAGCAAAAGATAGAGAATAGAGGGTATGCAACACAATAAAAAATTAAACTGCGTTTGCTAACTGAAAATTCTCCCTTGCCACTTGTGTTGCCCATAGGTCTTCTAATAAATGAGATAGTCGCGGTTACGGACAAAAATATATCAGATCTTTCGTGAATCGTTCGCAATAATTTTATTTAATTTTTGTGAACAGTCCGTTAAGAATCAACAACACTGCTTAATTGATACTAGCATGAGACTTAAAAACCACAGAATACATTTAGCCCCAATCTGCAACACTGATATTTAGAAACCAGATAACTTGATGTGATTATATAAACTTGACATCGGTTAAACAAATATGATTGTGCTTAACTATACCAACACATCTTAACCTGTGTCGCAACCCTTCCTTGTCCCGCACATGCATTAAAATCCAAATATACATGCATTTGAGACTTAAATGTTTGAATAAATCATAATCTGAAGTACAGTCATGGACAGACGTAAGTGCAAAAAATAAACATGTGCGTCTATAAACAAAAGTTGCAACTTTCGTTTGTGTTCCAGCTCGTTTACAAATGAACGTTCAAACGCTCGTTTACGTGCGTTCATAAACGAAAGCGACATTTATTTCGTTTACGAATAAAAGTTTTTCAACTTCTCATAATCTCTGTACCTAATATGGTTGATATTTATGTAGTTTTATTTTTGTAAGTTTAGATTACAGTAGTTGAAAAGGTAAGGCAGTTAGTTAATATAGTTTTCGTTTTTATAAATAACTATTGGGGTCATTTCACGAAACCATGTCATTTTGGTCGGGGAGGGGGCTACATCGGCACTTTTTGGCCCATAGCATCACTCTTTTGGAAGGAAATTTAATATCGCTGTGAGGTGTACTAATAGGCGTTCCGACGGTCACAATGAGGTATGGTGGGCCTCTGTGCCCCTAACATAGCAGGAGCCAAAGGCCCACAAAGCGGATTGGCCAAATGAAGCCAAAAAACACATGTCCCACTATAAACGTTCGCCGTATCGCTAGCACGTGATACATTATGTGTGTTTTTCTTTTCCCTGTGATCCTTTGGTGTTTGCTAATTTTTCAGCAAAAACTTGGGAGTAAGCATCGACAAGCTGACGTCAAGCTTCCGAAATTTGTTTTCGTGACATATAGCCCCCCAAGTCAAATCTGGCAGCTTGCATACGCTGGTAAATAATGTCAAAGTTCTCTAGCGCCAAAAATGCTATATAACGATAATCGTAATCAATACAGGTTTTATTGAAAAAAAGAATGTCAGCGTCTGTCCATGTGTTGTTTGATTATGAGGTCGAAGGTCATAAAGTGCCAAAAATGAGGTATTCAAAATGTAGCACTCCCCCCGCCCCCGAAAATTAAGGTTAAGTCCAGAAAATTAAAGCCAAATCCAGCATACAATCTTACAATAGGTCGAATGGAAACATAGTAACGCCGCACTAGAATCGACCCATGTATTAAACAATTTTAATGAAAATGTACCCCCCTTACCGACCGCATGTATAGTAAACGAAACCGAAGGTCGCAAGAACCATATTAGTAAGTTTATCATCATTGCACCTTGATATGGGGCCGTGCGGTTAACTCGGCAGCGAGAGAACCCTTCTGCCTGCCCGCACATCTATTAAGCGCATTGTCCTTGGTATCATCACCTATACAGCATGCTAATCATAGATCAATTGTGTTTGTTTTACACCAACAGCGTGTTAAACCAAATCTAGAATCTTTAGAAGTAGCTAAAGTTTCACGCGTTGTATGTTGTACGAAGGTGTAGCCACCCCCCCCCCCCGACCTGAGGTGTAGCCCCTCCCCCCAACTTAACCTTTGGGGGTGCCAATATTTACAAGGCCTAAGGATCTGCCTGAAATTTTTTGTCGGACATCTCCCAATCATGGATGGTTTGTGTGCATAAAACGGTACCTGTAGGTGTTGTCTCCGTTGCGCTAGAAAAACTGCGACAGGCTTGTTCTAAATTGGTCGATTTTAACCCCAAGAGGGACCTAGCGGCACCATTTTTTGGTCGCAAGTCCTACAAATGGCTTGACGGCGATTTTAGTCCGACTAACAGACCATGATTCACGTGTCACTGCGTCAACCTACACAATAATCACTTATTTCGGATTAAAATTTGACCCCCCCCCCGGAAAACTCTTTGCGACCCCTGTAGCAGCTTTCAGGTAGCTCGTTTTGCATAGAGACATTTATATTCGAAACCTGCAGGAGTTTGTTACGTCGGAAGGGGTTTAGACACTGTACATTCGAAAACGTTTCATTTTGGCTTCAAAAAGAGGTGTTTCAAAAGTGCATGGTTTTGTGAAATGACCCAATCTTTTTTAATTTCAAATTATTTTTGTTTTTTACCCGCTAAATTGGCGCGACTTCAGTATATTTTAGATAAGATATTGTACAATACTGGCTTTGGCAAACTACCTAAATTATATCTGGGTATGGACTTTAGGGTCCCACACTTTGGAATGGCAATGAGACGCCTAAAGAGTACTGGAAATCTTGTGTTTTAGCTATAGAATCTTTTCTTGACGCGCCAGCCATAAGATACTGTTAGTATGTATGTAGCTGCAGCTTAGAAGCGTTTGCCAAATTATACAGTTTAAAATGTTCCACGAACTAAAAAATAAACGTAAAAGTATTGATTTCATAGTGTCTCAGAGTTAATGATATTTATATCACGAAGCTAGTATATATATACGCAAGTTCTAGCAAAGTGGAAGTACTGCAAGATGTGGCATCTAATACAATTAAAATTATAATTCGTTTTGATTTGCTGTGTCATAGCAGATTGGCTTTGAATTTTGCCGATTTAAACCCAGGTGAAAATGAAATCGGCTTGCCTAGGGAAATGGTATATCGGTAATGTTGTATGATGAACGCGCATAAACCTGCGAAATTATTAGCAAATGTATATACGCGGCTTTCGGTTGCGTTTAAACATCACAATTCTGCCATTTCGATTCGTAGTTTTGTAAACACGAATCAATCTGTGATCCACCAACGCAACTGGCTGACACATCCATTTACGAATTCCGCAAGCTTTTGGGCGATTATCAAACAAAACGCCGATAAAACGCGACATTTAATATGCAAGCAGATTTTATAATCACTTGGTTTCATGATCGCTCACAAACCTGAGAAGTTATCCAATGTACACGTCATCCAACTGCTTTCGTACATCACAGATTTATTCGTGTTTCCGAAACAACGAATCCAAATGGCAGAATTGTGAACGCGAGTATATTTAGGACGGTTCGGATCGTAGTTTTCATTAAAGAACAACCATGGTGTACGCGCGCAACTTAGACTCATAAATAGATTCGTTTTTAATCGGGAAAATTGAAAACCTATTGCTTTCGCCAAATCAAAACAAAAACTGTTTATAAATTGTTACAATCGTTATGGGCACGTCTTGTATGTAACATTCTACATAATACACGTAGTATCGATTCAGATCACCTATGTACTGGATACATCATTTCGGTCCCAATATATCAACATGAAGAGATAAACTGATTAGGTACAGAACAAACATTACAGCAGAGCTGAAGTCTGGAGAGTTGTGTAGATTACGCGCTGAGTCTGCAAAATCAGACATAAGTAGACATACTTTTAGCACGTGTACATTATCTGTGGTGTATTAGTATATGTAATTCCCGTGTATGCATAGCACACCACGACCACGACTATGTGAAAGCCAGGAATATATACTCAGATAGTAAAATATCACTGGCTTTACCAGAAACTTCATATAGTATTAAGGAAATGCCTTCCAAACCTAAATTTCCCTACTATAATGTTACCATATTTTTCAAACATGAAAAATACTACATATATTATATACTTCAACCAGACCTGACCCACGGGCGGACACTTCAACGTGACCTGAGCCGACTCGCACTCGGCCCGAACCCACAGCCATTTTTACATTCTAGCATAGTCAACAACTTGAAATAAATCAATATATACTGAACACACCTGCTATCGATCTCCTTGTCCATCCGTTCGCCCGCCCTAAATAGCATTTTATCCTTTTCAATCGGTTTTATCAGGCTCTCTTCCAGAGAGGTTGCTTCAGCTGCAGCTTGCTCCAAAGAAGTTGTAACATTTGCGCCATTACCAGATTCCTAGATATAGTCATGCTCAGAAATAAAAGCAAATCGTTGGCGAAAAATTCGCGAATAATTCACGAACAGCAGAACAGTTGTTATTTATTCGCGAACGATGTGCGAAAAAAATTGCTCTTATTTCTCAGCGTGACTGTACTAATAAGTTAAATAGTAATTCGATAGCTTTAGTTATATAGGGTAAGTGTTAACACCTTTTAACACTTTTTAGAACAAGTCAGAGGCTGTTGCTGGCCTTGATCTTAGTGGGGCGTGAAGAAAAATGTCTATGTACCGGACCATTCCTATTTAGATTAAAATAACGGATCAATCAGTTAATTTAAAAGATGCAGACGCCAACAGCTTAAAGCACACAATCGGGCAAAAAATAAAATAAAACCAATTTGCATTTTAGGCTAAGTTGGGACACGGCAATAAAAGTAATGTAAAATGACTTTACACAGACAACAGTAAATGTATAAAGCAATAATTAGGCCTACAGTGAGATTTGTTATATAACGCATAGAAAGCATAAATAAGTAAATGTTTTTAGGAAACTTAAGTGGTATCATTAGCCGCTGCACTATTCTTGATAAATGTTACCTGCTGATTCTATGGTGCTATGAAATTATATGCCTAATACATCACCTAAAAGTACGACAACTTACTAACACCAAGACTGCATAACGGGAAAATATATATGTATAAAGTAATATACTTTCCACACGTTGCTATCCAGGGCAAAACGTCCTGGTATTTAGCAATACACCAGTTATTTGCAAGCAGAATTAAGCTATGATGACCCCATAATTGGTAATCAGAATACCGGACTGCCTGGCACTAGTTTAAAACTTGTCCCAAGCAAAAGCGAAGCTAAGTAACACCAAAAATTCTTTAACGTCTAACATAGTTTTAACACCAGAGTGCGGCACTTCGTTCTGCACGCCCACTAAAACAGATAACCGAAACAAAACCACATCCTATATCTCTGGCACCAGTCGTTAAAGAGACCTGTAAATAATTATGAATTAACAATCACTTATTACTTACGGGTTTATCAGATGAATTGTAGCACAAATGTCTCGGCATGTTAGTGATGTATCGTCGATACAAAGTTCTGCCAACCATTGGACGCCACGTAGAAAACATTTGACAAGAAAATGTTATAATTAAAAGGCAATATAATATATAATTGTATGCAAGAAACTAAAAGCTCTAATGCATGGTTATATAATATTTTAGTTTCTTGCAACCGGCTGCTAGAGATTTTTGTCTTTAATGACTGCTGGTTTGATATTTAAATCTCTAACAGATAGCTGTAAGAGACTTTAGTCTTATATAGATAGCCTATAAATACAAAAATATCTAACAGCTAGCTGTTAGAGACTAAAATCTCTTGCAGCTGTCATAACAGATTATTGTCTCTAATGGTTAGCTGTTGTTAATTGGCTAACTGTAGCACGTAAATGGTTCTGTATATGCAACACGTCTTGTCAGGTGTGCCAGAATAACAACAAGCAGAAAATAATATTTAACCTAGAACATATATCACAGCTTAGCGAGGGTTGCGTATTTTTAGGACGCATCCACCGCACCGGTGCCGTAACAATAATTATACACTGAAGCAGATAACTATGCGGCATTCACATGATTAGGTACACAGCGGATAAGTACACACGGCAACTGTACCAAATTTGTGAGACAGACATGCTAGTCAGCCGCTTATTCTTAATACCATCATGCCATTATCTTCAAATTGGCATTTCACGTATGCCGCCATCTAGAAATTGTTGCAACTGGCATGTCAGCATTATGACAAGAGATGTGCTGTCGCCTACCGCCAGGGAGACTACAATTCGTTCAGAATAGCTATATCGTTGCAATAGCTATATCTGACTAGTTATCCCGAATTGCTATGCTTAGAAAGGATTTTATTTTTCAACTCATCATTTGGACGCACTTATTGTTTGTCTGCGAATCTCAAGATGTTAGTTACGCTGTGCTGGGATCTGTGTGAGCCCAATTTAGGAACGCAAACATGCTATAGCTTTTGCGGGTCCATTTTTAAATACAAGTGTACCGTTATTTCATTGATTCAGATATGTTACTAGATTTACACGCTATTAATGTATATAGCAAACAATCTAAAAACTTCACAAACAAATGGTGTGAGAGCAATTTGCAATATAATTTTGTCATATTTGTCATTAGTTTTTGAATGAATTGTTGGTAATGAAATTTTTAGAAATCCACAGACATCACGAAATGATTTCTAACCCCGAACCAATGTTTTATACAGAGGTTAACTCCATGCCACCGTTTTCAACAATAGCTAAGTTAGCATTTATTTTATTGCGGTAAAAAAACTTTAGTACTCCAACGCTGCCATTACAATTATTAAAATACGCTACTCAGCCATAGCATTGGGCCGGGGTGTAACATACATTGTTGGTTGTATATTGGCTAAGCCTCATTCCAATCTAACACAGATGACGAACATTGCAACAATTCGTTTGTAATCTGCGAATTTCCGCTAGGTATAAATTTATAATATATATATTAACAGCAGCGACGAAAAATTTCACTTACACAAATTATATATTATAACACTTGAGTGGCATCAATTACGTTGTTATGTATCGACAAAATTTACAGATACATTAAAATCTAATGAAAATATTCTGGAAATAATAATGCAAAGAATAAGAACAATAATTATGTTGCCCAGGCTGATTTTATACAAAGGATATTTTCATTTAATCCAAGATAATGTTTGCATTTTAAAGACGCCGTCAAACCCTACTAAGCGCTTTTGATATTACATACGAAGAAAATTATATGTCAAAATCATTTTTATGACATAATTTTGCCACAAGACTGTTTGGAAATGCGAAGAACAAACTAGAGAAATCCCAAAACCGCCAGTTTCGATGTCTATCACCCACCTATTAAATACATACCACAGAAAAGCTTACAAACAGCTAGGGTCTGGTCTTACGCAGGGTGTCCTAAGTGTTGAAGATTTTTGCTTTTTATCTCAAACTAACATGAGAGTTATATACTTTGATGTATTATAAACAGGTATGGTTAAATCCCAGCACTACTAGTTATTGACTTTGATACCATACTTCGTCCCAGACTTGCAAATGGCGACTCAATCTCTAGCATAGCGAAGTGAAACCTAACACCATTAACTAACAAAATTAACCTATATAAATGTGGAGATAGCTGTAGTAATTTGCCTTGTGTTAAACCAAAATAAATCTATTCAGTAATACAGAACAACGTCACACATACCGTATTCGCTCTACCCATATTTCAATACTTTTTTGCAATGACTAAAACTTTTTATTGCGATAACATAAACGAAATAAAATTTAAACAAAGAACAAAATACATCTCCGGTGCAGCCAATATAACAGTCGGAAAATTTTGTAGAATGGCACATGTAATTCAAATATAAAGAACCATATGAAGGTAACATACATATCATAACCTTCCGGCATTCACTCGCACGTGTGTAAAATTGCACGTTGCCACGCGATGCACAGAATAATTTTGTCGCGCGTCGTGCATTGTTCGTTCGCTCTGTGAGGTTCCCTAAGGCTTTTTCGTGCCCAGAAGTATTGTTTATGTTAAGAACAAAACCTGGTTAATTATAAATCTATTGTGATATGTATATATTATATATACTCATGATATATATTTATATGTACATCTACATAATTCGTTATATAATATAATTAGTATATGTATTTGTAATAGAATATATATAATTTATTGTATCAATATGTGTAAATTCAACATAGTAAATGTAACAAAAAAATGGGACTTCAGAATAGTTCACGGTAAAAAAAGTGATTAATTTTAACCATACTTTAAGGTTAAAGTGTTATATATGCTAAATTTATTTCTTTAGCATTATTACACTAAATAAGAGCTTAATACTGCTTATTAAGTGCCTTACCACCCTACGTAATAAGTGACATATCTTAAGTACTGCAGGAATACTTTAATAAGTTATATATATTACATAAGTAACATTAACACTTCGAGTGTTCATTCCATGTGTGTGATAGGGTACATTGCGACGCGATGCGTATAATAAATTTGTGGTGCAGCGTGCGTTGTTGTGCGCTCGCGCTGTGAGGTCCGTTAAGGATCCGAGCAATAGCTCCTAAATAACGCAGCGGCTAATGTACAAGGTTCTCATTGAAACGATATAGGTTCAATCCACCGCAACAGCAAAAGTTTGCTCAGCAATTTATAAAATAAATTCTTCGACCGGCCGCCCGGCTGGCCTGTTTAAAGGATGGCAGCAACACTTCGGTCTAGTGTACAACAGTACTTCGGTCCTTTCAAAATAATTTTGTAAATTTTTTTGACATTTTCTTAAAAGCTAAGTTTGTAAATTTTTCTGACATTTTCTTAAAAGCTAGTTTTTCGACTCAGATTCTGCAGGAAATTTTTATTGCTGATTTTGTGCCTTCAAATGTCTCGATTATATATGAAGAATACATCACTATGCATTCATCCACATCATAGTAACGTGAACAACCGCAATTCCCTTTGCAGTGAACTTCCATGACAGTGTAACAAAAATTTAGCTGTAGAACGATGCGTGAACAGAACATAGCTAACTACCCCCATATCGGCTTGGAAATCTGCGTAAACCGGTTTTTGCTCTACGCAACTTTATTTGCAATTTTATGTTACGCCCTAAATGTGGTAAGACGTAAGATCATTCGTAAAATTTTTCCAATTCGCTATTTCCAAGTTGCAAAGTTCCACCATGCTAGGGTTCTGAAATCATGTGATACCTATCCACTGTTTATATAAACTCTTATAACTTATTTTAAGTCGAACTGTACGTAATGACAACTGCATCACATTATATTCTCTTTCGAGCATCTAACAGGACCGGCATGCCCTACCGGAATACCAGCCTGCATACCCGGCTGGACAAAATTTCGAAAAGTCCGGCCAAACAGTAGCCGTCAGCTTTTCTATTCGGCCCCAGTACTCTCACGCTACGTAAACTGAGCCTCCTAGAAATGATGCACTGAATTTTATAAATATTAATTTTGTTCCTATGTAACTTACACTATTGTTTAGTTACCATGAAGTCTGCTTGAAAAACTTCACAATTTAAAAGCATGCATGCACACTATATTCGGAGAAACCACAGCTGACAAAAAATTAGTTTTAAAAGTCGGTGCTAGCGTTAGATGTCAGGGACACTTTCAGCTTTATTATTTCCTCTCATTCCTGTAGGTTTACAAAATGAAGCTCAATCGTGCAGTGGGATAGAATACTCCGACCTCCCACTTCTGGTGGGCTAGAAAACACTTTAATTGTTAATATTAGACGCCGCACGCACTCTCGGGCAATCATACTCTTGCCTCGTGCACTCCAGGAATATTGAATGAATGCGTGTTGGATTGTTCAAACAATATTTTTCTGTTCAATCTACGATATATACAAAGTGTTCTGATGTGTCATTTCACGCTACAATGTCCTTTTGGTCGGGGCGGGGGTAAAAGTGGATATTTTGGTCTGTAGTACATAAATGGGCAGGGAACTGGCAAAAATGCTATTTACGCCAGGAAGCCGCATTACCAGCTATTTTAAACAACAAAAATTTTTTGGCCTCACCCCGCCATAAGGGGCTGAACTTCCACATAGGTCCCAAATTTATTGACAAAAACCTTAATGACTAATTTTACGGCCTGTTTTTTTCGGGCAATGGTGCGGCTCGATGTTAGAAGTTACGGCCTATTCTTTTTTGTGCAGAATTAGGTCTACACAACGTTTTTAGTTACACAAATTTTAAATCTACATCAATCCTGGAGAGTGGGAGGGGCCGATATGGAATGAACCCCATTTTTACACCCCCCCTCCCGACCAAATTCTTTTTTTGGTCATTACTCGTTACTTATGCACGATACATAAACGTTATTCATAGATCATACCTATCCCCTGGGTATCTTTTGAAAAAATATTAACCCAGGGGCTTCCTGTTACCATGTGCCAGGGTTAAAGGATCGATTTTAGCACATTTGGTTACCCCCCCCGACCAGTGCTAGTTTGGGGTATGGTGGAGTGAGCACAAATCTATTAAGTTGTCTGTTATGGTTCATTCCCATGAGGAAGAGAATGGTGAAACGATCTGAGCGCTATTTCACGGCCGACCTGTTGATCTCAGGCTTTTACCCCCACCCCCACCGACCACCACCAAAAATTTCGAAAAATCGGCCATGTGACGGTATTTCGATGACATTTCGCGAGTTTACTTCATATTGTGGCAATGCATTTCGGCCACATATGACACAAAGTTATTTTTTATAATTTTGAATTTTAACCCCCTCCGGCCACGTGACCAGGCATGTACACTGGCGATTGGTATGCATGTACCATATTATTTTTGGATGAAATAATGTAGAGTGAATGGCGTGGAAGACAGTTGAGCATTGCTTCTAGAATTTTTGAGTGGTTTTGAACGTAAATGAAAAACTTACCCCCCCCCCCCGACCACATTATTTTAGGATGAAATAATGTAAAGTGAATGGTGAAGACAGGTCAGTGTTGCTTCTAGAATTTTTGAGTAGTTTTGAACGTAAACTAAAAATTTACCCCCTCCCCCCCGAACAACACTGCCGTCCTCTGCATAAAGGGCGTAAGTGACATTTTTAAAAAATATGAGTTAAACACATCACCTGGTGTAAAATTTGCTGCTGAATCGTGTGCACTCGTTGGTATGCAAAGCCTAGCCGATAGAGGGCCTCGACGACTATTAAAAAAGGCGTAAGTGCAGATTATGCCAAAGATGGGCGTAAGGATGGTGTGGGGGGGGGGGGGGGGGGGGGGGGTTGAGTGTTTTGGTTGGGGGGGGCAAGGTTGGTTCATATAAAAGGCAAGGGGAGGGGGAGGCGGTGTGGGAGAGATGGTTGGTTTGATTGGCATAAGGAGCTATCGGCCAAAAGAGAGATATATGGGTGGCCTGAGGCACCAAGTAAAAATGATAGCATTTGCTTCTCCAAAAAATGACATTGTGCGTGACTCTTTTCATTTTTGTTTCCTTAAATTTTGATTTTCTCAAAATCAACCTTCGCACTTACGCCCTTTATGCGTTTTACGGCAGACTTCTTTTGGCATTCTAAATGTCTAAAAAATGTTTCTCTTTTTATAAAATTAAAACTACACCAGGGGGTTCGGGGTGGAGGCGGGGATCTCCTCCCCATTTGTGTCATCTATAGAGAAACTATCGTGGTATAAAGCCGGGAGGGTTGCTGTTTGGGTAGGTGGAGGAGAGGGAGAGAGGGAAAGGTAGGCACGGGGCAGCGTGGAGCTCTGGCTTTGCCCCCCCACCGACCACCATTCAAAATGGCGCGCGCCAAGAAAAAGTTATTTTTTATATTTTTAGTTTTATCCCCCCAAAGTGACGGTGTACTGGGTTGTATGCTCGAAAATAATGTAGAGGAAGGGGGGGGGGGGGGGTGGTGGTTGGGTTTTGGGGTGGTTGTTTTTGAGGGTAACGGGCGTACGTGACATTTTTAAAAAATATGAGTTAAACACATCTCCTGGGGTAAAATTTGCTGCTGAATCGCGTGGTGCACTCGGTTTTGGCGTATCTGCAAAGCCTAGGCCGATAGAGGGCCTCGACGACTATTGAAAAAAGGCGTAAGTGCAGATTTTATTGCCAAAGATGGGCGTAAGTGACATTTCTCTACTAACTGTTGTTTTAGTTTCAGGAGAGACAACGCACGAAAAGGCGTAACTGCATTCATAGTAAAACGGCAATGGGAAAAAGGGCGTAAGTGTAAAAATCGACCACACAAAAGAGGCGTATGTGCAAAATTAGTACATTTTGACCACACAAGAATGGCGCATCTGCAAATATCGACAACGCAAAAAAGGTGTATCTGCAAAATACGCCCAAATCCAAGTCGTCGGGGCGTTACTCTTGTTTAGCTGGTTTAGTTCTGAATCTGACGGACATTACTGTTGGTGTTGTAAGGTCTGTGTGTGGGCAGAGTTTTAGTGTTTATCTTTGGCTCACAACATTTGGAAAGACAACAATAATTACCGTTGGACGATTAAACGTTTACAATCGAGGTTTAGCCGACCCAGTGCAGTGTCTGCCGGCTCACTGCTCACCCTTATGTAGCACCAGACGTAGCTAGTGTGCATAGAAGAATATATTACAGAGAATAAGGATATACTACGGGTGCTTACTAAGAAATGTTGATTTGTCTGTGCGCCCCTCCGTCCGTCCCGTTTGTATCTTTAAATTTATAGAAACAGACAGAAAGTATGTTGTATTTCATTGTTGGTCTTATTTTTCTTATTATGTGAACAGTTACGTCATGCTTAAATTTGTCGACTGCTCGGCACAAACTCTGCAAAAAAGGCGTAAGTGCGGAAAAATTATCCGTTACGCCCTATTTATGAAAAGTTTTGTCAAAAAAGGCGTAAGTGATTAAATTCTGTTCTGCACATACATCCTTTTCGTCGCTATGAATAAATGTACAGGCTACGGGAGAATGGCGTAAGTGCAGCTAATTACTTTGAAGCTAAATTAGCTAATTATAGAGCAGAGATATATTGGTGTGCCTGAGGCACCAAGTACAAAATGCATAGCCATTTGCTTCTCCAAAAAATGACATATGTGCGTGAACTCGTTTTCAAGTTATTAGGTTTCAAACCTTAAATTTTGATTTTCTCAAAATCAAAACCTTCGCACTTACGCCCTTTATGCGTTTTACGGCAGAACAGTTACTTTTGGCATTCTAACATGTCTAACAAAGAGAATGTTCAGGTCTACACTACGTTTTTAGTTAAACAAATTTAAAATCTACACCAATTCTGGAGAGTGGGAGCGGCCGACATGGAATGAACTCCATTTTACCCCCCCTCCCGACCAAATTATTTTTTGGTCATTAGTCGTTACTTATGTATGGTACGTTATTCATAGATCATACCTATTCCCTGGGTACCTTTTGAAAAAAATATTAACTCAGGGTCTTCTTGTTACTTGCCCCGGCGCCAGGGTTAAAAGACCGATTTTAACACATTTGATTACCCTTCCCCCGACCATTGCTAGTTTGGGTATGGTGGAGTGAGTACAACTCTATTAATTTGTCAGTTATGGTTTATTCCCATGAGGATGCGAATGGTTAAACGATCTGAGCTCTATCTCGCGGCCGAACTGTTCAACTCAGGCTTCTACCCCCCTCCGAAAACATTTATCTCCCCCCCCCTTGGACCACCACCAAAATTTCGAAAAGTCGGCCATGTGACGGTATTTCGATGAAATTTCGCGCGTTTATATCATATTACATAGTGGCACTGCATTTCGGCCACATATGACACAAAATTATTTTTTAAAATTTTGAATCCCCCACCCCGACCACGTTACCAGGCATATGTGCACTGGCGATTGGTATGCATGTACCATATTATTTTTTGGTTGAAATAATGTAGAGTGAATGGCGTGAAAAAAGACAGTTGAGCATTGCTTCTAGAATTTTTGAGTGGTTTTGAACGTAAATGAAAAACTTACCCCCCCCGACCACATTATTTTCGGATGAAATAATGTAAAGTGAATGGTGAAGACAGGTCAGTGTTGCTTCTAGAATTTTTGAGTAGTTTTGAACGTAAACTAAAAATTTACCCCCTCCCCCGACCAACAGTTACTTCTGGCATTCTAACATGTCTAGCAAAGAGAATATTGTAATTTTTTTGCATATCATTTCCCCCAAGTTAACCTATCGATACAAAAAGCTACCATTTATGACCGCTTCGATTCCATTTAGTAACAGCTATGAATCGGCACCTCCGTCTTTTAAAAGTGATAAGTCCGACCCAAGAATAGGCATAATAAGCTTTATTTTTGACATACGGAGCTCGGCCAAGCCTCATTTTGACGCGCCAATAGGCTGCACGAGATATATAATCACAACATGGCGGCTATATTCAAACTGTGGCATGCCAGAGGCCATTTTACCTCTGATAGGCTGGCCATCAGAGGGTGGTAGTTGGGAAGCTATAGCATCAGAACGGTAAAAAAATTTATTATAACGACCTCGAATTCAGAATCATTGACGTTTTTTTGGTCACAGGGAGTAAAAATGAAGATAATCGGAGCCAAATAAGTGATTAGTCATTTTTTCTGGGACAAAAGGACATCATAGCGTGAAATGACCCTAATATTCTTCGATCGAAATATGAGTTTGAGTTAGATCGGACTTAGGGCCGTACATCGTTTATCAAAATATTCTGTTAACCGAATACAACACTAAAATTTATAACTGATTAAAATTTGATTAAGCTGAATAATTAAATTTCTTGATTTCGACAAACTATAACGGTTTTCCGATCAGACTATTCGAATTTGATCCCTTGGGCCAATGGCAAGTCCTTGCTGTAGTTGATAGTGCTAAAATAAATAGAAATGTATCAATGAGTAAACGGAACTAAAATCTATAGACTCCAGTGAGTAACACGGTCCTAGTAAATACTAGTTCCTCAAAAAGATATGGTTATAAATCATACGTGTCCATAGTGTGACTATGGGGTCCCGCTCTAATAACCACACATTGCTAGTAAAGGTTTAACACCCATCGTCCGATGGCGCCGAAGGAGACTGGCAAATTCAGCTAAAATTAGCAAAATAGTGGAAAATCGTCACAAATTAATAAAAATTGAAGAACATTAGCACAAACTGGTGGATAATTAGAAAAGCAATGGTCAAAAAATTAGCAAATTTGAGGACAAAATAAGAACTATAAATAATAATATTCAACATTCTACATTCTCCAAGAAAAAATTGGGAACTCGTTCACAAGCATAAATACCAGTAACAGTGGGTCAGCGGAGCACAAATTCCTGATTTTGTCAGCAAACATAAATATACAATTATCACTACGGTCGCACGGCTCGCCATATTCTTATGTACATATATTGTACTTATGGTCACATTAGAAAAAGTTTTAAATTCACTTACCACGTGGAACGGCGCATATATTGCTTCCATGCATCACTGCCAGACTCGCGCCCTCCTCCTGTATGTTTCTCGCCACCTAAAATTTAACATATATAATTCAAGTTGTATTATAAGCTCATGCAGGCGCGGGAAAGTCTGTGCTAAATGGAAAAGTGTATGTCGTCTTATACGCCTTAAACTTTAATTTTGAGCTGTTTACATGTATACATCACTGCACGTATATAATACTGTAGTTGCCTCAAATTGCTTGCAGCACTTGAGTGAGGGCTTTTTAAAAACTGGGAAAAGTTCTCTTCTAAGTGGCAAGAGGGTGTTCAATATTGCAAATTGAAGAAAATAAGTTGACTAACGTTTGCCAAAAGTAAACGACAGCCGTCATCTCTCGATTAAGTTGAGTGGAAGGTGACAGTGACTTTTTAGTAAATTCATAATGAATTAGCATAATGTCGTAAGCATTAGTAAATTTTGGTTTGTGCTTTGTTGCAAAAGAAAACGTTATATTAAACTTTTTTATTACCAACACATGGTTTATGCGTTCAATGTATAAAAAATCTTATTCTCTTGTTGCTATGAGGAACAAGCATTCATAAAACATTAAAAGTATTACAAGAAAACTAATGCCATTCAAGTGCGTGTGAATTTTAGTGAATCAGATTTTTCACATTTTCAGAGTCATGAGCAAATTTTAAGTACAACATGATAACGATTATAGTCCCCAACATTACGTAAGCATCACTTATTTCCGATAACATAAAGTTACTTCAATTCGCTCGTATTCCAGTTACAGTTAGGGGAAACATAAGTGCATAAAAAAGAAAGCGAAAGAACTTTATGCTTTTAACAGAATTTTTTCGTTTACTTATGAACAAACGTAATCGCAAACGGACATTGTAACGTTCGCTTAGAAAATAAACGTTGTCATGCCTGTTTTTGTGTGCACTTATTTTTGCCTGTGACTGTAGTATGGTACACAAAAATGTATTTTCTTACCAAAAGCGCCACCTATTTCAGCACCACTTGTTGGAATGTTAACGTTAATTATCCCACAATCGGAACCTTTTGGACTGAAATAATAATGTAATTACAGAACAGACGGAAAAACGGTAATTCAATACCCACCAGAAATCACTGGTGATCACTGACTGGTCAAAACGAGTCTCATCACTCGATGTTGCTCGAAAACTAGTCACTTCTGGCGTGCACTGAAAGTATGTAGTAAGCACAAAATGTGTTTAAAAGTACAGTTTATAGTCTGGTTTTTATGCAACCTTCATTTCCTTACACGCTTCTGATAATTTAGAAGATTGCATTGCAAATATTCAAAAGTATAGTAGTTAATGTCTACCGTTTAGCGCTACAGTACACCCAAATAACCTACGGTAAAGAAACTTACAATACGAACTGATAAAGAGAAATTCACAAAACTAAAAATATTTTTGGAAGTAAACACCGCTGAAATTGTGCTGAATTTTTTCTTTTTGTGTAAATTTTTTAGCTGTTTTCAAAAATCGAGTCAGTCAGCGTTGGATCGAATGCGAATAAACGAAATTCCGATCGATACGATCATTTTGGATTGCTTGATTTTGTCCGGAACTGTATTAAGTCAATGTAAGTACATAATTTTCTACGCAGCTCATGCTTTTTAATATACTTCTAAAATGATGCTTATGTAGATGCTACAAAAACCAATGGTAAGCTCCTGGTTATTAAAATGACATCAAAATACACAATGAGGATGAAGCGATTGCCTTACGGGACATAAAAAGAAAACATAAAAATGACAAATTGTAAGTTACAAGATTATTGATGATCACAATGATCAAAACGATAGATTTGTGGGAAATCGTAATAGCGCGTTGTGCAAAATATAGAAAACCGGAAACGTTCCAGCGTAACAGAGCGGAAGTTACGAACGAGACATAATTATTGCATGCATATGTATTAAGGAATGGGATCGATAAAGAAAATGCTTAAATTCAGACACGTGTTCCATGATCACGTGTTTGAATTTACCTTGTCTATGCTTAACGTTCTCTATAATTTGCTATTATCCATGCTAATAAAATTTCTCAAACAAAAAACATTCCATATATTAAGAACACAACACAACAACAATAAACTAAAATAGAGCACTGGCCACAACTGACGGCCGCCTTACGAGCGAGTGAATAAGGAGCTAACAAAAACTGTAAAATGGCAAAATAAACTTTTATTTTCCCACGGGTAAGTTGTGAACGAGCCGAGGTCAGTTGTGACGAGTACAATGGAATACCCAAGCCATTGGAATACGCGACCGACATTCTGTGTGAATATACTACTCGAAAGCCCTTGCTTTGCTTCATTATTGCACGCAATAGCTTCATCAAGACTCTAAAATGAAAAATGTTCAACAAAGTTCGATATAATGTAAAAAATTACGAGTATATAAACTTATGTAAGAACAATAGAAACAAAAAAGCACTGTTAAGGTTTACGTGCGCATGGCTACAAGATACGAACATGTGGCGACATTAGTGCAAGTATAAAAGTACAGTAAGCACCAGAAATGACTGTCCATTTCAAGCGAGCCTTGAACGAGCGGCTCGCTCAATAATTCGAAACTATTTAAATGAATACATTCTATTTTTAAAACAAATTTATTTCGAACGAGTCACGAGAAAAAGTAATTTTTGGGGGGTAGATCTTAATTTATTGTTGGCTAAATTCCTATGGTCAAAGGTACTTGAGTTACACACGACAGCCAATAATTTGAGTTTGGTAAAAATGTTATGTAAGTACCTGAAGACTAATTCATGATTAGAAAAAACAACTGACCGTTACAATACCATTCATAAAAATAGGAATTCAATTTAATGACGTTTGTACTAACCGGTAACTAATGATCACATTAGTATTTGATTTATGAAATCCTATAATTCGATTAACCTAAATTAGACTGCTACCAACGAATATGGACAGTCAATAATGAGTGACTGTTATCTTTTACGCAATTTATGCTAAAAAGCAAATTAAGATTTGGATAATGATGCACTGTAAATTTCAAAAGATTCCGGGAAATTATTTGTTGAAAAATGATTAAAAAATTTTTAGTTATTCACCACAAATTTTGCCCAAAAATAAGATTAGATAGTAAACTTAGGCAGAAAACATGTTACCAGAACAATGAGAGTGTGTCAAGTGCACCACCACCCATAAAAAAGAGTAAAAAGGTGGTAATTTGTGTATCCTCGGCAACGGTCTACGTAGGAGAAGACGGGAACGGGCAAGAGTGTTTTGACATCGCCGTTGTCTTCCAGCAGAGAAGATCCTTGTACTCTAATAGAGATGTTCACATATTTGCAATTTCGCATGATGAACTTTAAACTCGAATTTTTTTACGAGAATTTGCAGAATTCCGCTATAATCAGAGTAGCACTACGATTGCAACTGTGATAATAGTGCAAAAATGTAAAATCCGTAACATAAATTTTCTCGTACTCCTTTTAGATCTACAACTTAATTAAGTTTTGAATAATGCAATACAACGAAATGTTAAATCTACAACCATTCTAAACTAGGCTATAGGACGAAGCAGCATAATTCGTTGTTTACTTTTGCCTTTAGCACATACAGGATTGGAGCAAATGTTTCTTTGAGCACAATACTGGCATTGTGATTGAGACCCGTCACTATTGTCGGTTCAACAAAGTTGCCCGGAAGGTTGCCAATTACATTACCACCGACCTCAATATTTCCGCCTTCTGATGTTGCGTCTTTTAACGCAGATTTGTACAATTCGACACCCTGCTTGCTGTGCATGGGCCCATAGAGCGTATTTGCTAAAACCGGTACGATGATATGTTTTACCAAAAACAGTGAAATATTGACGAGTGACGTAGCAAAGCTTATACAAACGTTCGTGAAGCCACGGTAGAATACATTCCGCTACCAAGCTGTGCACGAAAAATTAGCGACACTATTTAGGTTTGTCACGGGACGTCAATTACCAATTACACAACTTATCATATCTTGGAGAGAGGCACCATGTTTTGTCAGTCAAATTTTATGCTAAGCAATGCTAAATCAACAGCGAAAAGCTATGTCAAGTTCAATTGGTCACCAAGTAACAACAAAACGACCTACAACCTCATAATATCGTACATAAACAGCTACGATCAATAGCTCATAGAGGTCAGGGAGTAATACGTCAGTTACTATTAATGTGTTTCCTAATTGCACATTCAAGAATTGGACAATAATATAAGTGTGGTTTTAGAATTTAAAATGGTTGTTGACCATGTAATAACCGGAGCCGAAATTTACCGGAACCGGAACCATCCATTTAAACCGTATCCGGATCTGGTCTTCTAAACTTGTGTATAATAAAACAGATGAAGGACGATATGAATTCACTATAGATTGACAAAGTACATATTAAAAATAAATTTTACATTTAATTTAATATATTGCAATGACATTATTGCCTCTATGGGATTCTGAAGATGCTGAGCAAGCAAAAATACTTATTTATGGATCAAGATTTCTGTTTTTTATTTCGAGCGGAAAAACCTTCCGGTGTACATGTTTGCGAAAAATTCAGACTGAAATCGTGTCCAACTTACGTTTTACAAGGTAGTTTGCTGAGTTAGTCTTTTCTTTTGTTTGGTTGTTTTGGAACTTGATCATGTTTATATATAACGTATGATTGGACGAAGCAAAAAATGTAGGCAATTTTAAACCGGAATTCCGGTTCCGGTATGGTTTTAACCTTTTGCCGGAACAGCAAAAGAAAATAAGATTTTAGCCGGAACCGGAATTCCGGTTACTCCCTGTTGTTTACCATGCGTACATGACTTCGATATTAATTTACTATTTTATAAGCTGTTGTGTTAGCAATCTGCATGCGTGGTGTTAGGTATCAGATTTATGTAACACACTCTTACCTAAACTAATGGCATAAAGCATTTTTATTATTACATGGTACGGTTGCGTGTTTGGCGTCAATACAAGATTATCCATCGAAATACAAATCGTTCTCGCAAGATGAAGTGATACTCAGTTTCTATAGTTAATTGCAGTAAATTACCCCAAAACATGACAAAATAGCCACGTTGAGCCTTTGTCTACGAAAGGTTATATTATTTCATATCACGTGGCATTATTGGAAATAGGGGGGGTTTTTTTTTAGTTGTGTTGTGGTGCGGTGTTGTGGTGTTATTTTTGTTTCTTCTCTTGGTAGATTTTATTATTACATGGTACGGTTGCGTGTTTGGCGTCAATACAAGATTATCCATCGAAATACAAATCGTTCTCGCAAGATGAAGTGATACTCAGTTTCTATAGTTAATTGCAGTAAATTACCCCAAAACATGACAAAATAGCCACGTTGAGCCTTTGTCTACGAAAGGCTATATTATTTCATATCACGTGGCATTATTGGAAATATTTCAACAATATTAGTACAGTACCCGCCAAAAATGACTGTCGCTCGCTCGCGAATCGCTCGAAATAAATAATTGTTCTAAAATTAGAAATTTACTATTAATCTTAATAGTTTATAAATCTCGAGCGAGCAACGAAATGCGACGGTCAGTTTTGGCGAGTACTGTAGCTTGTCTTATCGCTAAGATGGTGAGTTTTGAGTGCTCAATATGTAAATCAAAGAAACGTACACTTAAATTCCGAAATAGTTGAGAATACACCAAATATCAGCCATGTTATTTAGTTGAGAAGATATACAGGATTATTTAGTATTTAGTAATAGTTGAGAAAATAGACAGGATTATTGTGCTCGCAATGTGCAAGTATATATGTAAATCATAAATTGTCTCCAAAAAAACACCGAAACAGCCTAATATCTCAGTGGTTGTGGATATATTACCATTTTGTGTATTTTTGTTCTCATGGGACCATTTAAAAACCCATTTTGACCCACAACATACATCCTAAGGCAAGCGTGTAGCAAAGCATTAGTCTTTAATAAGCTTATACGGTCTTTATTTCTATACTCTTGTATAGTATTAGGCAGTCTTATAGAGGCTTATTTGACTCTACAAAATGAGCTAAAATTTGAGTCAGACCGGTTGTCGAATTACAATAAATAATGTGATTTTTGGCATTCTCCAGACTCCACCCCAGCCCCTTTCGCCCGCTTTTTCGAGGAATATATTGGAATTGGTTTTTATGCATAACTAATGGGCGCAAATTAGGTTTTAAGCTTCCAAATGAGCTATCGCGCAATTATTTCGCCCAGCTAAAATTGAGTAATGCGTGTTACCCTAGAAACCCAATAACCGATTTTCAAATTTCATCGCTGTGGCGGCTAGCAACAATACTTCGTTTCGCTCTTTTCACTCACTACATTCAGCATAAATTCCACAAAGTTGCTTTTATAACTAGGGCATAAAAACTTAACTTGTTTCACTGATTCCAAATATAATCATGTTAATCACGGCTTTCAGACTGAGTAATAGTAATCCAACACTATTAAATTTTAGCCGAATAAGAAAAACATAGCTCAAAACACTAATTACATAGTAGCAATGTAAAATTCATCATCCATATTATTGTGCAACTTCCACCTGGTTTATTTACTAAAGGTGTTTCCTTTGCCGTTGATTTTGGATAGTTTTCAAGGTAACAGTACTCTGAAAATAGCGTGACGCAAGAGCTGCTGCTTTTGGAAGTGTGATAAGGGCAAGCTGTTTCCAAAACTGAATTTGGAGAAATTTTAACGCTAAATCAGCGATTGTTTGTTCCTCCTGTGCTACTAAATTCTTACTCTACTGAAACTACTATATTCATCACATAAAGCAATCGGCCTAAACATAAACAACTTATAGGCTGTAATATCAAAATTGGTATACATTCCTTTGCGCTCGTGCAATTATATTATACAGTCTCCTAAGGTTAGATAAAAAATTTTAAGCCTAATATCGAATTATAAGCCATAACCACAAAATTCCCACGGTTAGAGCTAGGAAATGGTGAATTAGCATTATTACTCAATGCATGGATGTATTTGGTAGCCACTGCTACAATAATGCTAGCTCAAATTACATACACTACAATCGGCAAGATATACACGTTATCATTTTTGTTACGTTTTGAATATAAAAGACAGTGTTTCGGTTTCAATGTAATCAAGAAACTATTAAAATGAGATAAAGACTGTATGAGCATTGTACGCAGATTTATCACTGTGAAAATAGGAGCTATATTAGTTCACTATTACAACGTGTAAAATCAAAACTTCTAAATCTGAGATTTTGGTCTAGAAGTGGGGCAATTCCTGTTCGCCATCTGCAAATATATGACACTATGCATATTTTGTATACGCAAATCTTAATCGAGTATCAGCGAAGAAATTTAGCCACGCCCATCAGTCCCTTTAAAGTTATGTGTTGCAGTAAAAATATGGTTTTATACAACCATTATCATTGACCAAGATAAGCTTATCGAAACAATTTATACCTCAGGCACTGTGCACACCGAATTATCTACTAGCAAATACGCTTTAATGGATTTTAAGCATAATGTAACGACTAATTATTAAAACATGGTCAAATACTGGCTGCATCTACCTTTTATAAAGATATCGTGGCACAATTTTTAAGCTACACCGTTCCAAAACACTACGTTCTAACCTTCCAAAGGATCACCGATTCGACTAAATATTTGTTTATACGCTTTCTTTAGTTTTTCCAGTGTTTCATCATATATACTTTCATGGATAATCTGAAGTAAAAAATTGGTTTCCTGAATAAAAAACAGGGTTTTCAAAAGATACCCTGGAAGAGTAGCGCTTATCTTGTCTTTTTCGCCACATATTATATTAACTTGCCAGATTGTAAGTAACAAACATAGCGCTGAGACATTATATGCATTTCAGTCAAGTGACACTTGAACTAACTACAAATAGCAAGTAGACAAACTCGATGCTTTCAAGCAACAGTAACAAAAAGATGTTGCTGCTACTACTTATTTCGAAACCCACAGAAGCACCAAAATCTATTCAAAATAAAATATTTTAAAATAATTCCCCGGTGCGTAATAATAACCATCAAAATATAATCTATAACTTGTAATATTTATGGCGACAGGTGCACGAATTCTGATAATTCCTGAAAATTATGCACAGTACTTGCCAGAAATGAGCGCCGTTCGATCAATGTTCACTCAAGGCTCCTTCGATAAATTCAAAATTTATCAATTAATATCAATTTATAAATTTTGTTTGAAATGTGTTAAAATTTTGTTCGAGACGTGTTTGAAATTTCGCAGCTCTTTCTTAAATTTGCTCCAGAGCTATTCGAAGTTTGTCCGAAAAGCGTCCGAGAATAAATTATAAATTCTGTTTGATGGTCGTTCGTTCGGAAGGCGACACTCATTTCTGGGGAGGACTGTATTTTCAAATTAATTCCAGAAACATGGAAGCACGATGAGTACTGTTAAGCAATACTCAAAGAATACAGGTATAACTTATTGCCGATTGAATATTTTGAAATGCATTCACAAGCGCGGAAAGACGACGCAACTTGAGCCCGTCAGAGCCCAGACAAAACTGCGTCAGTCCGAGTCCAGAAGAAATTGCTGCTATTCGCCTCAATGATCTAATTAGTCATTAAATTAGCTTGAAACACAATAAACAAGACCTCGTAAAAATGAGTGCCATACAGTGCGGAATGTTTAGCTTGAAGTTTTGGTGAATTTTCGAGATTAAACATACAAGTCAATGTTATTGAAGATTCTGACAAGCGATGACTAACCAAACGACGTGTAGTTGTGCAACGTTGACCAGCGGTACCAACTGAAGCAAATAATACTGACGGAACCACCATATTCAAATCAGCGTCTTCACAAACTGAAAAAATGAAGCATTAGTAAATCGTCAATGACATGTTTTTATTATCCAAAGATTCGCCCTTGCAATATCGATATGATAGTACGAGGTCGATGAGCTGCACAGCTCTTGCCAAATATAAAAATGTTGGTATGTGCTGGGAAACGACTGCTTGCTAATCAAAGCGACAAACATTATTATTTATTGCCATTATATAATCAAATATGCATAACAGGACTGTTTGTTGTGTAATCGAATTCGATTCATACCCCGTTAGAAGCATACCAAGTGCTGTTATAAAAATATGCATCTCCGCCTCTCATAAATGGACAACAGTTGTCCATTTATGAGCGACAGAGATATATATTTTACAACAAGTTTGGCAACTCGTTAATAATTACCAGTTAAGACATTCCGTAACGTACATTGATTACTTTGAACGCTAATGAGATGCTTATCTTAAACTTACAGATCTCGATCCAAATGAACCATTCATTTGCTTGGGCAAGAAACATAAAGTTCACACAAAAAAGAAGGGCAATAATAACAGTAAGTACGAGGGGCACTTGAAGATCTTTTTATGATCGTTTGACAACAAACCAATTGCATATCCTTTCAACATATCTGAAAAATCATTATTCTTCCTTACTGTTTCTATACACAGCAGGTCACTAAATCGAAGAAAACACGATTGTGTTGTAGTATCGTTTATAGGTCACAGAATCTGTGTAACTGTCATTGGCATATGCTAAGCGCTTCGGTCAGCGAACAACAAATACACGGGACTTTAACTAAAATGTTATTTGACAAAACGCAAAAACAAGGGCTAAGGAGCTATAGGAGACTTAGTAAAAATTAGACTTTAATTTATTGATCCTATTTGAAAAACCAAAATATAATAAACAAAAAACTAAACATAGCGAGACAATAAACCAAATCTATTTAAAGAAAACAAAAATTAAGTGCCACCATATGCAATTCAGAAACGAATGAAAATTCGTTTTTATCGTCGGCGTCGCCTGTTTAGTTTTTACATGAAAAAAGCATTATTAGGGGACCATACTTTGCTATAAAACAGTATTATAAATTATTCTTCTTCTCTATAAAGCCGTGGATTTAGTACAAAAATTGCTTACTTCAGTGCACTCTAAAAGCCCAACGGTAGCATTATAGAGAAGACAAATGCACATATTGCTGTCATGGTTGCTCCAGAATACATTTTGGTATCGTTTTAGCACAAGTAGCGCATAATTCTGCGCAGGCGCGACCGAAACCACACATTTGTAATCGAACCTAGTTTAGTAAACCAAGCGTGTTAAGATTCGTGAAAATCTGGGATCTCTAAAATGCACGTAATTTTGCAACTTTATTAAACTGTAAAAAGTTTAGGAGCCTCTCAACAACTCCACTGGCTTAAGAAAATATCAGATTGGTTGACGTCAATCCGGCGTTTCCAATGTTAAGGTTCACTTTCCTCAATGGCTTAGCTCCGGCTCGAGGTTTACGCTAATACAAGGTAGTTTTGTCGCCATCGTACATCCAAATCAATATCGATATCCAGAGGCGTAAAAGCTTAAATATGTTTGTGTCTCAATTTTGCTTAACCCTATAATTCCTGAATCAATTAGCATTTCGCGAACCCATAAAAAAGTATGGGTCGATTCAAGTAACGAAACCCACAAAGCTACACTGCAAGTAATGTTCCGCTGTTGTTATGTATCGGAGCTATTACACGGATACTTAAGATTCTTCACAAAATGATCAAACAAAAATACAAGTACAATCGCCGATGCTTCAAGCATAGTTGAAATTCGTTAAGTTTTTATAGAGTTATAAAATTTTAGGTTTTGACCAAAACTAGAGCAAAATAATAAAGTTTGTTATTCGGAGTTCCTGTTAAATCATATATTTGCATTACCGGAACCAAACCATGGTTTGGTGTACAGTTAGAATTCCAGTTGTATGTGCAAGAAGACCAGCGCTGGTGCTCGAAGATTAAATTTTTGTCGATAGCACTGCGTTCCGATTCACCGATGTATGACACTGTCATAACCGGAGCAAAAAATACAAGACATCATCAACCGAATTCACGATGTAGCACCGGCACAATTCTCAAATAAGGTAGTCCAAAACGAAAATATTGCCGTGCTGCACAAATGCCGTACCCGCTGTGACACTTTATGGTAAAATCATGTAGAACGTATACAAATTCTGTCACCTGAGCTGCCATTTAAAGCGATTTGGTATGACCAGCTTTGAGTTCGATTATAGAATATCAAAAGCACAGACAGCCGTCACATATATTTTCAGACTTTGGTCTCGTAAATAACATAACAATAATAGTGTAACATCGGCAACCAAAGTCAATATCTGCAACGCCTCAATACGAACACGCCTGTTGTATGGGTGTGATATCTGGGCCATTGAACGCTTCGCCATACAACGTCATAACGTTTTCGAGAATTTTGGCCGCAGAAGGATCTTTGGTGTAACCATGTTCGATCACGTCACTATCAATGATCTAATGACTCGATGCGGCCATACAATATCATTGTCCGCCATCATTCAACAACGCAGAAAGTTGCTAAGGGACATGTGCTGACGATGTGAAATCGTAGGATCCAGCGCATTTAAAAAATTCGCGGCAACATTGCAAACGTCCGCGGGGACGCGCAAAAGATACATGGAAGGTATAATCCTGGGCACTCCATTGGCTGAAAAATTTGCCAGGGGCATGAACCAGCCCCCCCCTGGTTCCGAACCGGGGGCGCTCGATTTTGCCAGGGGGCACGTTGCTAAGAGAAAAACGATTAAAAATCATGTCATAAACACTGCCAAAAAGCTTTTGATGGAGATCACAAGCGATTTCGAAGCAAATATTGACAAAATTTGCGAAATTTTTGGCTTCAGAACGGAATTTTAGTACAAAAATTTTTTATCAAATTTTTTGTACTTTGGACCAATTGGAAACTAAAAGAATTTCCCAGAGGTGGTGAACCGGGGAGAGCCCAAAATTTTGCCAGGAGCCATGAACCAGGAGGAACATGTTTTGAACCACGGAAAACCGAAAAATACCAGCCCCCCCACCCCCCAATTTGGAGAGCCCAGCAACCAATCCGCAATGTGGCGCATTTTTTGGTACAGGCAATGCAAACGGTGGCGAATGATAGATGCCAATGACCAGAAATCTACAGTATGGTGGCCACCCCTCCGATTACGTCGAGGTAAGTTAGATCAGAATTATGCAAATTACTTTTTCATGTTAAAAAATGGCAATTATATATTTACATAAAAAACAATGCAGTACGCTTACCGATAATGGCGTTGTTTCCACCAAGTTCAAGAATTGACTTTCCTATAATGCATGACTGTTAGCATAAAGAATTGCGTATAGATATTCAGTATAAGCAAAAGTGGATCATAGTCGACTCTGCTGCAAGTGAGATGATTCTTCAGCTTTTATATATAATCGACCGCGGTACCTCACAGTCATGTTCAGCGTTACCCCTCCCCATAATGGCCTTGCACCACTAATAATTCAGACCCCCTTCGATCAACCAAGTTACACTTCACGGATATTCTTAGCCAATCAAATGCAGACACTCCTTTACTAGGGACCGAAAGTCTTGGTTATCTCGAAATATTACATATTGAATCACGCTAGGTTATACATTACAAAAATATTTTTCTATGTCAGGCATACTGTTGAAACAGAGCGAGCGGAGTTTACTTCAATAGTGCTTAACTGTGGCAGAAAACCTTTTTCGCCGTCTGTTCGTCGCATAACTCGAAACCAGATTAATGGATTTTCATATTTTTTTATTTTATGCGTAATATAATGTACTTATAAACCTAATTTATTTGCACTGCACACATGACTGTGTACCTTAAATTTTTACAAGGCTGACACGAATTGGAGACTTTTCGATTTTGAGAATTTGCGATCATTCAAAATTTTACGTTATACGCCTTGTACGAGGCATAGCATCCACACGTGAATACCACACACTGTCTCACTAAGAGCTCCAACTTTGCTGCAATGCATTTCTGCTCAGCACAATGTTTACGAGCTATGCGCTAGTGTTTAAAAAATACCACAAAAAAGTTACATTTTCAATATATTAATAAATACGTTTTGTGTTTGTTGAGAATGAAAGATGCAGTTATAAGCTTATTTAATCCGTTAAAATTTTTACTTCATTACAATACATACATCTCTACAAGAAAAACACTATGTTCTTATTCCGATTGTCGTAAAAAGTCACGTCCTATTATTATTTTCCTCATTATATATATCATTGCACACAATTCTGTGAGCACAAAATTAAAGGTATTTTGTATGTAACAAAATATTCTCCTATAAACAAGTTGACATTAATATAGCCAAACACCTGTCAAAAATATAAAAAGATATAATCCCTAAATATCATTTTATTTCTACATAATAAGGGATCTCCGGTACAAGCAAGAATAATCGTTAATGGTTTGCATATAAAAATACAATAATTTCATACGAGACAACGTTTGAAACAAGGTTTCCCAATAATGGTGTTAAAGATTTGTGCAAACAATGTCGCTATGAAACACTCAAGACTTCATATATTTTTAAGCAATAATTTTATAAATAAAGCCAAATTTTTGACCACTTGTATTAGTTGCTACATAGAAATGTCAAATACGCAATAATAATCATCCACGCATAGTAATCACGATTGTTCTTCGATGCGCGTTCGGAGAGTGATATGTCTTGTTTTGGAAACTGCGCATTAGTTTATTTTAGTTTTAAAAATTGTAAACCGCGTAAAATTGTTTCTTCACTTGCTTAACATTCGCGAGATATTAGCATCGAGGTAGCATTCGTCCAATAAAAAAAAACGCAAGACTAACCAAATGTTTTGAACTTTCAATGCAACTTATTACCAACCGGTGTACTTCCAGTGAATGACAAAAGATCAATCCGTGTGTATTGCAAGAGCACTACTAGGAAAATAATTTCAATTGCTTTATAAGTATAAATAAAATTGAAATCAACGGAACGCACAAAATTAGTAATAACAATAAGAATCTGCTGCTGGCAAAATTAATACATCACATTATGAGACTAAACGTGAATTTACAGAGGCCGGGTGACATTCACAACCTCTCCTACTCATATTCACACTGCAGTGTTTATCCAGAATCCAGATACCAGATTAAAGAAGAAAGATATTTAGCCAACGGTGACCGTAATGTATAATATTACATAAAAAATTTCCTAAACAATGATAATTATTGAAATGTAACAACATTGCTAAATAGTATTCTCACTTGTGAAAGTTACACTCAAAGTGATTAGTTTTATGATGTTGACTGTTATATGCGGCCAAATCAACACTGGTGATGAAGAAGGAGTGCCATCACATACTGAGTCTTCTCACAGTTCGTGAAAAGTTCCACTAGGGTTATTTGCCTCTCTGCTTCGGAATCCTGTGGGCCGCGTAATAGTCTCCGCATCCCCGGTTCAAGTACTGACTACAAACCAGGAAGTAAGATGAAACATGGGTGAAGTTTAAACAAATAGGTGTTGCTATAATTAAATATTCACTGAAATGTTGCAAATATAATGTGAATTTATATTTGGTGAGAAACACCACACATTTGAAAAAAAATCACTACAAATATGAAGAGATTAATATAAAAAAATTACTCTTTGTCTCACTACAAATTACTAACAGGGTGGCCGCCATCCATATTGCTTGATCCCAGGTCTAACTGCCACTCCCAATAGGTGGGCTACACCGGTTCATGTTCCGAGATTCGCCAAGCTAGACCCCTACACCCCCAAATTGAACCAGTGGGGAAGCCAAAATACTAACCAAATATTTCCTCAGCTGTCTCAGACAATCGGCAAACTAAAAGCAATCCGTTGTAACATCTGGTCACCGCAATAGAGGGCTTATTATATTAAGCAACAGACTATCGTTGTAAACGCAAGACGATAACCTTAGTTTAATGTAATTGTATAGTTTCGACAGAGGTTGGATATCTGGCCTTCGGACGTATGAAAAATACGCGTGCAATTAAAATCAAAATCAACAGAATGTAATTGCAACCGTGGAATTACTATATCACGTCTTAGACTAACCGTGAACCGGTCCCACCAAATGAATAGCGATCCGATTCGGTTGCATGAGTTATCCCAACTTTGGTCATTATGATATGTTTCCATCTGCACCATTCCAATGTAAAATAGCATAAGTTTAGTTTTATACATGTTGAAATAAAAAAATAAATTTCTAACAATTCCTTATTTATTTACTAAAAACGGCAAAAGATCCATGCCTATCAAAAAATATTGAGGATTACAGTTAATTTGTTAAAACAGCAGTCCCGAAAAAACCACTACAGTGTGCGTACGATAAATCATTTTCCTCGAAACTAAAACCACTGAGACTCGCATGCACAGATGGCGATACGTCGCAATATGTGTTGAAATGTACATGCTTTGCTAGAGATATAGTAACAAAAATAATGCAAAAAGCCTCTAATTTAAGACATAAATTATTGAAATTTGTGTGATTAGATGAAGATACTTTTATTAATGCATAATTATTTTGCAGACCTAGGCTCTCCAAATTAAGAGTGGGTGGGGCCTGACATTTTGGTTCCCCCTGGTTCATGCCACCTGGCAAAATTTTGGACTCCCCGCGGTGCACCGCCTCTTGGCAAATTTTTTTGTTTCCAATCGGCCCAAAGCACACAAAATTTGATCACAATTTGTACTAAAATTCAGTCCTGAAACCAAAAATTTAGCAGATTTTGTCAAAATTTGCTTCAAAATCGCTTTTCCTTCTTCATCAAAAGCGTTTTGGCAAGGTTTCTGACACTATTTTTAACCCTTTTCTCTTTGGCAAAATGTCCCTGGAAAAATCGGGAGCTCCCGGTTCGAAACTAGGAGGGAGGCGGTTCGTGCCCCCTCACAAAATTTTCAGCAAATAGAGAGCCCCGCAGAACAAGCAGTGTTAGTACGTTATGGAGTAATTAAGTTTTAACGAAGAATTCTTACTTTTTCATGTGGTGAAATCGGATAATGTCATTTTGTGGATTTTCTTCTTGGGGCATCAATAACTCAAATTTGCAACGTAAGATCCTCCCGTGCAAACGAAAGCGTAGAACTTCAATTTGTGCTCTTCTTTATTATGGACTCTAACTTCTTCCCGCTGAAGAAATGGGGCCGAGGGGGCTATGGTCGGGTCGACATCAGATGTTGAAACAGGTTTTAGACATCTGGGCAAGTGGTTAAGGTATATATTTCATGTTTTGTAGAATTATTAAGGCACTGTTATGCTCAATAGGAGGCGAGAAATTACTTTATTAGATTGAGTATACATAGCTGACGGAAAAACCGCTAATAAATAAGAAATTCAAATAAAGAACACAGTTAAAACTAATTAGAATAATAATATTGCTAATAAGAATACACTTACCCAATATCGCTACCACCGCAAGTCAGAGAACAAATAGCGCTAGGCAAATTGTTTGTTTCAAGGACTGATTGAAGAATCCTAGAAGAAACAAACACGTATTTATTCAAAACTCATAACAGTATAAACAACAAGATCTAGAAACTACTGTGTTTAGTAGGCGTCATTAAGGGAACCATAAAGCCCGCAGCTATATTATGGTCTTTAGTCAGCATTATGACAAGAGCGATAAAACTCTGAAGCACTGTGGTTTTTAATCGGAATCATGAAAGAATTATAAAACCATAAGCTGCTATAATTTTTATTAATAGCAACATATTTTGTTGGAAACCAATGCCATTCTACTACAGGTGGTTCTACAGGATCTGGTGGAAGTAAAATTTTGAGGAACCTTTTCCACCCAGGTTTCATGGGTTAGTTTGTAACTGATGGATTCTCAAATTTGCAATATCTGGTTACATGATGGCCATTACAACATTACGTACTTATTAACTAGTTATTAATGTATTTAAATATAAATGTATGCGTTCCATGTTTTCGCAAAATTGCGTTCAGAATTACGACTCCAGATGTAGGACTGACTGCAAGTAAAGCTCCATGAAAATAGCGGCTGCAACATAACCATTTAAGGTGTAAATTTCCGCGCAAACTAAATTCGAGCACGGATATGCGAGTTTCACTAATTTGACATTTAATTACATATATCAAACTTTAGGGCGGCTTAGTGTCTTTTGTAAAACCTCAAATAAATAGTTTATACCATGTGAAACAAAAAATATTACAATCATATTTTATATATTTTTGTACATAGACAATCGAAAAGCCGCTAATTGACTAGCTAGGCATAGTTAATGGCGTAAATGGTGCCAGGACGCCCACACGATCGACAAACTTTTTGGTTGGTTTCGAAAAATTGAAATATAGGAGTGCTAAGTTTCAAACAGAATTGAGGTAATTGCCGGCAAAATAAAAGGAGATTTATACAGCAACACCTTTCACGGCACCCAAGTTATGACCGCCATACCAATAAAAATGAAATATACAGATTACATTAACTGTTCTCAATGATTAATAACACAGAACGGTCAAGGAGCGCGAACGCCCAAATAGTATTGTTCCAAATTTAGCTTCCTGAATCAACTTTAAAGTCACACAATAACAATAGAACACTTTTATGGCAATGCTACGGTTGTTTTGATCATAAAACAGTAAGAGCCTTTGTTTTTCCTCCAGTGACCAAAAAGAGCAAAGTAAATTACCAATATTTAATAAATCACAAATTAAAAAAAAAATTACTATTCAAAGAGGCATTTTTTAGGCTTGGAGTCTGCCATTTTTATGCATACCAAGCTAACTAAGTCGTTTTTATGGTATTCAGCAATGCCAAAATCCCATACAACCGTTCTGAATTCTAAATCTACAACTAAATTGAAAAATACCATGTGCAATGCAGCAACATTAGCCAGAGAACCATAATATCGTACCACCCAATATATGGGTTTAAAAGAATTAAATTTAACGTTTCAAGTAACATCTGTTTCAGTTTCAAGTCTACTCGCTCACGCTCAACAACAAAAAATATTAAGGTCGTCAAAATTTTGAAAATATCGTTGTTTTATTGTATTTTTAAAATTGTAACAGCTGCTCCGACATAAATATAGCGCAACAACAAAGTTACAGCTTTCGTAGAGAGTAATGTGTATCTCTATTTTGCCCCCCCCCCCCCCCCCCCCCCCCCCCCCCCCCCCCCCCCCCCCCCCCCCCCCCCCCCCCAACCCCACACCCCGCCCCCCCCCCCCCCCCCACCACTCCCCCCCGAGCCCCCCCCCCGACCCCCCCCCCCCCCGCCCGCCCCTCTCCCCCCCCCCCCCCCCCCCCCCCCCCCCCCCCCCCCCCCCCCCTGCGATATTGGGTAAGTGTATTCTTATTAGCAATATTATTATTCTAATTAGTTTTAACTGTGTTCTTTATTTGAATTTCTTATTTATTAGCGGTTTTTCCGTCAGCTATGTATACTCAATCTAATAAAGTAATTTCTCGCCTCCTATTGAGCATAACAGTGCCTTAATAATTCTACAAAACATGAAATATATACCTTAACCACTTGCCCAGATGTCTAAAACCTGTTTGTAACATCCCATGTTGACCCGACCATAGCCCCCTCGGCCCATTTCTACAGCGGGAAGAAGTTAGAGTCCATAATAAAGAAGAGCACAAATTGAAGTTCTACGCTTTCGTTTGCACGGGACGATCGGACGTTGCAAATTTGAGTTATTGATGCCCCAAGAAGAAAATCCACAAAATGACATTCTCCGATTTCACCACATGAAAAGTAAGAATTCTTCGTTAAAACTTAATTACTCCATAACGTACTAACACTGCTTGTTCTGCGGGGCTCTCTATTTGCTGAAAATTTTGCGAGGGGGCACGAACCGCCTCCCTCCTAGTTTCGAACCGGGAGCTCCCGATTTTTCCAGGGACATTTTGCCAAGAGAAAAACGGTTAAAAATAGTGTCAGAAACATTGCCAAAACGCTTTTGATGAAGAGGAAAAGCGATTTTGAAGCAAATTTTGACAAAATCTGCTAAATTTTTGGTTTCAGGACTGAATTTTAGTACAAATTGTGATCAAATTTTGTGTGCTTTGCGCCGATTGGAAACAAAAAAAATTTGCCAAGAGGCGGTGCACCGCGGGGAGTCCAAAATTTTGCCAGGTGGCATGAACCAGGGGGAACCGAAAAATGTCAGGCCCCCACCCACTCTTAATTTGGAGAGCCTAGGTCTGCAAAATAATTATGCATTAATAAAAGTATCTTCATCTAATCACACAAATTTCAATAATTTATGTCTTAAATTAGAGGCTTTTTGCATTATTTTTGTTACTATATCTCTAGCAAAGCATGTACATTTCAACACATATTGCGACGTATCGCCATCTGTGCATGCGAGTGCTCAGGGGTTTTAGTTTCGAGGAAAATGATTTATCGTACGCACACTGTAGTGGTTTTTTCGGGACTGCTGTTTTACACAAATTAACTGTAATCCTCAATATTTTTTGATAGGCATGGATCTTTTGCCGTTTTTAGTAAATAAATAAGGAATTGTTAGAAATTTATTTTTTTATTTCAACATGTATAAAACTAAACTTATGCTATTTTAACATTGGAATGGTGCAGATGGAAACATATCATAATGACCAAAGTTGGTGATAACTCATGCAACCGAATCGGATCGCTATTCATTTGGTGGGGACCGGTTCACGGTTAGTCTAAGACGTGATATAGTAATTCCACGGTTGCAATTACATTCTGTTGAGTTTTGATTTTAATTGCACGCGTATTTTTCATAACGTCCGAAGGCCAAGAATATCAACAACCTCTGTCGAAACTAGTACAATTACATTATAACTAAGGTTATCGTCTTGCGTTTACAACGATAGTCTGTTGCTTAATATAATAAGCCCTCTATTACGGTGACCAGATGTTACAACGGATTGCTTTTAGTTTGCCT
The DNA here is from genome assembly GCA_030248225.1 of Trileptium ribeirensis. Taxonomy (NCBI): domain Eukaryota; kingdom Metazoa; phylum Nematoda; class Enoplea; order Enoplida; family Thoracostomopsidae; genus Trileptium; species Trileptium ribeirensis. The sequence goes on along the minus strand of JASANE010008005.1, from coordinate 6,203 downwards.
GATTGTCTGAGACAGCTGAGGAAATATTCGGTTAACAGTATTTACTGGCTTCCCCACTGGTTCAATTTGGGGGTGTAGGGTGTCTAGCTGGCGAATCTCGGAACATGAACCGGTGTAGCCACCTATTGGGAGTGGCAGTTAGAACCATCGATCGAGCAATATGATGGCGGCCACCCTGTTAGATAATTTGTAGTGAAACAAAGAGTAATTTTTTTGTATTAATCTCTTCATATTTGTAGTGATTTTTCTTCAAATTGTGTGGTGTTTCTGCACCAAATATAAATTCAACATTATATTTGCAACATTTCAGTGAATATTTAATTATAGCAACACCTATTTGGTTTAAAAACTTCACCCATGTTTCATCTCACGTTCCTGGTTTGTAGTCAGTACTTGAACCGGGGATGCGGAGACCAAATATTGACGCGGCCCACCGGATTCCGAAGCAGAGGGGCGAAATTAACCCTCAGTGGGAACTTTTCACGAACTGTGAGAAGACTCAGTATGTGATGGCACTCCTTCTTCATCACCAGTGTTGATTTGGCCGCATATAACAGTCTAACATATCATAAAAACTAATCACTCTCTGAGTGTGAACTTTCACCGAAGTGAGAATACTATTTAGCAATGTTGTTACATTTCAATAATTATCATTGTTAGGAAATTTTTGTAGTCAACATTAGACATTACGGGTCACCGTTGGCTAAATATCTTTCTTCTTTTAATCCCGGTATCTGGATTCTGGATAAACACTGCAGTGTGAATATGAGTAGGAGAGGTTCGGAACTGTCCACCCCGGCCTCTGTAAATTCACGTTGAGTCTCATAATGTGATGTATTAAATTTTGCCAGCAGCAGATTCTAATTGTGGTTACTAATTTTGTGCGTTCCGTTGATTTCAAGTTGATTTATATATTATAAAAGCAATCGACAATTATTTTAACAGTAATGCTCTTGCCGAAGACACACGGATCGATCTTTTGTCATTCACTGGAAGTACACCGGTTGGTAATAAAGTTGCATTGAAAGTTCAAGAACGATTCGGTTAGTTTCTTGCGTTTTATTTTGTTGGACGCATGGCTACCTCGATGCTAATATCTCGCGAATGTTAAGCAAGCGGAAGAAACAATTTTACGCGGTTTACAACTTTGAGAAACTACAAATAAACTAATGGCGCAGTTTCCAAAACAAGACATATCACTCTCCGAACGCTCATCGAAGAACAATCGTGATTGAACTATGCGTGGGAATGTATTATTAATTTGCCTATTTGACATTAGTCCATGTAAGAGCAACCTAGTACAAGTGCTCGAAAAGTTTGCTTGATCGATAAAAATTATTGCTGTACAAAATATATGAAGTCTTCAGTGTTTTGCATAGCGAACATGGTTTGCACAACTCTTTAACACCATTATTGGGAAACCTCTGTTTCAAACGTTGTCTCGTATGAAATTATGTGTATTTTCTATAGCCAAACCATTAACGATTATCTCTGCCTGTACCGGATATCCCTTATTATGTAGAAATCTAAATGTATTTAGGGATTATATCTTTATATTTTTGACAGGTGTTTGGCTATACTAATGTCAACTTGTATAGGAAGAAATCTTGTTACATACAAAATACCTTTAATTTTGTGCTCGACAGAATTGTGTGCAATGATATATATAATGAGGAAAATAATAATAGGACGTGACTTTTTACGACAATCGGAATAAGAACATAGTGTTTTTCTTGTAGAGATGTATTGCACGTATTGTAATGAAGTAAAAATTTTAACGGATTAAATAAGCTTATAACTGCATCTTTCATTCTCAACAAACACAAAACGTATTTATTAATATATTGAAAATGTAACTTTTTTGTGGTATTTTTTAAACACTAGCTCATAGCTCGGAAACATTATGATGAGCAGAAATGCATTGCAGCAAAGTTGGAGCTCTTAGTGAGACAGTGTGTGGTATTCACGTGTGGATGCTATGCCTCGTACAAGGCGTATAACGTAAAATTTTGAATGATCGCAAATTCTCAAAATCGAAAAGTCTCCAATTCGTGTCAGCCTTGTAAAAATTTAAGGTACACAGTCATGTGTGCAGTGCAAATAAATTAGGTTTATAAGTACATTATATTACGCATAAAATAAAAAAATATGAAAATCCATTAATCTGGTTTCGAGTTATGCGACGAACAGACGGCGAAAAAGGTTTTCTGCCACAGTTAAGCACTATTGAAGTAAACTCCGCTCGCTCTGTTTCAACAGTATGCCTGACATAGAAAAATATTTTTGTAATGTATAACCTAGCGTGATTCAATATGTAATATTTCGAGATAACCAAGACTTTTGGTCCCTAGTAAAGGAGTGTCTGCATTTGATTGGCTAAGAATATCCGTGAAGTGTAACTTGGTTGATCGAAGGGGGTCTGAATTATTAGTGGTGCAAGGCCATTATGGGGAGGTGTAACGCATGAACATGACTGCGAGGTACCGCGGTCGATTATATATAAAAGCTGAAGAATCATCTCACTTGCAGCAGAGTCGACTATGATCCACTTTTGCTTATACTGAATATCTATACGCAATTCTTTATGCTAACAGTCATGCATTATAGGAAAGTCAATTCTTGAACTTGGTGGAAACAACGCCATTATCGGTAAGCGTACTGCATTGTTTTTTATGTAAATATATAATTGCCATTTTTTAACATGAAAAAGTAATTTGCATAATTCTGATCTAACTTACCTCGACGTAATCGGAGGGGTGGCCACCATACTGTAGATTTCTGGTCATTGGCATCTATCATTCGCCACCGTTTGCATTGCCTGTACCAAAAAATCCGCCACATTGCGGATTGGTTGCTGGGCTCTCCAAATTGGGGGGTGGGGGGGCTGGTATTTTTCGGTTTTCCGTGGTTCAAAACATGTTCCTCCTGGCTCATGGCTCCTGGCAAAATTTTGGGCTCTCCCCGGTTCACCACCTCTGGGAAATTCTTTTAGTTTCCAATTGGTCCAAAGTACAAAAAATTTGATAAAAATTTTTGTACTAAAATTCCGTTCTGAAGCCAAAAATTTCGCAAATTTTGTCAATATTTGCTTCGAAATCGCTTGTGATCTCCATCAAAAGCTTTTTGGCAGTGTTTATGACATGATTTTTAATCGTTTTTCTCTTAGCAACATGCCCCCTGGCAAAATCGAGCGCCCCCGGTTCGGAACCAGGGGGGGCTGGTTCATGCCCCTGGCAAATTTTTCAGCCAATGGAGTGCCCAGGATTATACCTTCCATGTATCTTTTGCGCGTCCCCGCGGACGTTTGCAATGTTGCCGCGAATTTTTTAAATGCGCTGGATCCTACGATTTCACATCGTCAGCACATGTCCATTAGCAACTTTCTGCGTTGTTGAATGATGGCGGACAATGATATTGTATGGCCGCATCGAGTCATTAGATCATTGATAGTGACGTGATCGAACATGGTTACACCAAAGATCCTTCTGCGGCAAAAATTCTCGAAAACGTTATGACGTTGTATGGCGAAGCGTTCAATGGCCCAGATATCACACCCATACAACAGGCGTGTTCGTATTGAGGCGTTGCAGATATTGACTTTGGTTGCCGATGTTACATTATTATTGTTATGTTATTTACGAGACCAAAGTCTGAAAATATATGTGACGGCTGTCTGTGCTTTTGATATTCTATAATCGAACTCAAAGCTGGTCATACCAAATCGCTTTAAATGGCAGCTCAGGTGACAGAATTTGTATACGTTCTACATGATTTTACCATAAAGTGTCACAGCGGGTACGGCATTTGTGCAGCACGGCAATATTTTCGTTTTGGACTACCTTATTTGAGAATTGTGCCGGTGCTACATCGTGAATTCGGTTGATGATGTCTTGTATTTTTTGCTCCGATTATGACAGAACCGCAGTGTCATACATCGGTGAATCGGAACGCAGTGCTATCGACAAAAATTTAATCTTCGAGCACCAGTGCTGGTCTTCTTGCACATACAACTGGAATTCTAACTGTACACCAAACCATGGTTTGGTTCCGGTAATGCAAATATATGATTTAACAGGAACTCCGAATAACAAACTTTATTATTTTGCTCTAGTTTTGGTCAAAACCTAAAATTTTATAACTCTATAAAAACTTAACGAATTTCAACTATGCTTGAAGCATCGGCGATTGTACTTGTATTTTTGTTTGATCATTTTGTGAAGAATCTTAAGTATCCGTGTAATAGCTCCGATACATAACAACAGCGGAACAGTACTTGCAGTGTAGCTTTGTGGGTTTCGTTACTTGAATCGACCCATACTTTTTTATGGGTTCGCGAAATGCTAATTGATTCAGGAATTATAGGGTTAAGCAAAATTGAGACACAAACATATTTAAGCTTTTACGCCTCTGGATATCGATATTGATTTGGATGTACGATGGCGACCAACTACCTTGTATTAGCGTAAACCTCGAGCCGGAGCTAAGCCATTGAGGAAAGTGAACCTTAACATTGGATTGAAGTCAACCAATCTGATATTTTCTTAAGCCAGTGGAGTTATTGAGAGGCTCCTAAACTTTTTACAGTTTAATAAAGTTGCAAAATTACGTGCATTTTAGAGATCCCAGATTTTCACGAATCTTAACACGCTTGGTTTACTAAACTAGGTTCGATTACAAATGTGTGGTTTCGGTCGCGCCTGCGCAGAATTATGCGCTACTTGTGCTAAAACGATACCAAAATGTATTCTGGAGCAACCATGACAGCAATATGTGCATTTGTCTTCTCTATAATGCTATCGTTGGTCTTTTAGAGTGCACTGAAGTAAGCAATTTTTGTACTAAATCCACGGCTTTATAGAGAAGAAGAATAATTTATAATACTGTTTTATAGCAAAGTATGGTCCCCTAATAATGCTTTTTTCTTGTAAAAACTAAACAGGCGACGCCGACGATAAAAACGAATTTTCATTCGTTTCTGAATTGCATATGGTGGCACTTAATTTTTGTTTTCTTTAAATAGATTTGGTTTATTGTCTCCCTATGTTTAGTTTTTTGTTTATTATATTTTGGTTTTTCAAATAGGATCAATAAATTAAAGTCTAATTTTTACTAAGTCTCCTATAGCTCCTTAGCCCTTGTTTTTGCGTTTTGTCAAATAACATTTTAGTTAAAGTCCCGTGTATTTGTTGTTCGCTGACCGAAGCGCTTAGCATATACCAATGACAGTTACACAGATTCTGTTACCTATAAACGATACTACAACACAATCGTGTTTTCTTCGATTTAGTGACCTGCTGTGTATAGAAACAGTAAGGAAGAATAATGATTTTTCAGATAATATGTTGAAAGGATATGCAAATTGGTTTGTTGTCAAACGATCATAAAGAGATCTTCAAGTGCCCCTCGTACTTACTGTTATTATTGCCCTTCTTTTTTGTGTGAACTTTATGTTTCTTGCCCAAGCAAATGAATGGTTCATTTGGATCGAGATCTGTACGTTTAAGATAAGCATCTCATTAGCGTTCGAAGGAATCAATGTACGTTACGGAATTTCTTAACTGGTAATTATTAACGAGTTGCCAAACTTGTTGTAAAATATATATCTCTGTCGCTCATAAATGGACAACTGTTGTCCATTTATGAGAGGCGGAGATGCATATTTTTATAACAGCACTTGGTATGCTTCTAACGGGCTATGCCTACCAATTTTATTAACACAACAAACAGTCCTGTTATGCATATTTGATTATATAATGGCAATAAATAATAATGTTTGTCGCTTTGATTAGCAAGCAGTCGTTTCCCAGCACATACCAACATCTTTATATTTGGCAAGAGCTGTACAAACGCTCATTGACCTCGTACTATCATATCGATATTGCAAGGGCGAATCTTTGGATAATAAAAACATGTCATTGACGATTTACTAATGCTTCATTTTTTCAGTTTGTGAAGACGCTGATTTGAATATGGTGGTTCCGTCAGTATTATTTGCTTCAGTTGGTACCGCTGGTCAACGTTGCACAACTACACGTCGTTTGGTTAGTCATCGCTTGTCAGAATCTTCAATAACATTGACTTGTATGTTTAATCTCGAAAATTCACCAAAACTTCAAGCTAAACATTCCGCACTGTATGGCATCTTATTTAAATCGTAGGTCTTTGACAGCTTCTAAGAATAACTAACTGAACCAAGAATAAAT
>JASANE010008002.1:0-32183 GCA_030248225.1 Trileptium ribeirensis | reverse complement strand
CTGGCAGAGCTAGTTTGGTTTTAAAAGTTGTGTACGTGACATTCCCAAACTTGAAATGCTTAACACAATTGCTATATCGTTTCCAATTTTAATTTCAGTCAGTTTGAATATATTAAGTGACTGTTCTGTGTCGTTATTATCATACATGCTGATAGGAGGGGAGAGGGGATTATCCCTTCCCCTTAGGCCCCGACCCTCTCTCAGGTCGAAGCCGATCCTCTCTACGCGATGCGCACAAGACGCTCTGTATCCCTTTCGCCATGCGCAAAAGCAAAAAATAAGCAAAAGTTGGGAAAGTTGGTAAAATTTGGGAGAAAATTGGCAAAAATCGGGAAACAATGGAAAATTGGTAAAAATAAAAAAATTTGTAGTCTAATAAATTTCTGAAATTTATCGGGTTCAAAACATTAATTTATCTAAATCTTTCCCTGGGGACCTCCACCTCCCGCCTACCGATAGGCTGTTCCCCACTGGGCAGGTGTTCGGCCTCTACCCCAAAGCACCCGAAAGGGAGAGAGGTCTGAGAGTTAGGAATTCGCGCATGTGTTATTATTAATAGAATTTATCACAACACTAATCACTAACATTTGTAGAAACCTGACAGAAAAAGCAATATTTTTAACTTGATAGAAATTATTTCCCTAAATGACAACCACTAAACAAAATCCCAAATAATGTGACCTACAGGATCATGAACGATATATCGCTATGAATACGGCACACAAACTGGTGTAGCAAATCTGTTGTCAACTCCATTTTACAATTATAATGTTATTATATTTAAATGGCCGATTAATAACTATTTTGCTAGTTAATATTATAATAGGCTACTGATGGACTGATGGACAGATCTAGCTTTTTATTGAAAATGTATACCTGAACAAATGTGAATCGGATTTTTTCATTAAAAGTGATCGGTATGGCGTCAAAAATTGAAATATGTACCTGGGTATATAGAAGATATTACAAACATCATTGATTAAGAGTACTATGAATCTAAAAAACACATTTACCTACCACAATTAAAACTAGAATAGGTTAGTAAAAGAAACTGATAAGCTTATGGTCTGGATATCGAAATTATCTTGCCGAATAACGAAGCATAAATTAATCTTTATGACAAAACAATCCCGATAATGCGGCGTTTACGTTATAAAACGCCCGCCATGTCACTATGTGATCACGGCAATACAGTGGTACATGGTGGTCAGAAAGTTGTACTATGCGACACCGTGTACATTACACTATGGTGTCTTCGACTCCCTATTTTTTAATAGTTGTTTAAAACAGGAGGGAAAATTAGCTAAGTGAAATTTCCAAATATTTACTCTAATTGATGGTATCCCACATAACGTTTAACGTTTTGTGTAGGAAGTGCATGGACAAAGTTTGCACAGTGTAAAGTCCCTACAACGGAAAAACATGGCATTTCGTTAAATGACTTTCATCACCACTAGCCAGAAGTTTACAGTGTCCATGACACCAAACATAAATGCTGATGGTGACCGAGACACCACATAAAATTGCTTATAATACTGTGTTGGTGTTTTATGTACACTATATCGTTATCGGTATGACGCAGGCTGTACGTAGACAAAACTTCCACATGGTGCACAACATATAACGTAAACGCATCATAATTTCTGTGCTCCAAGCTTTCCAGGATCTTATTCTAATGTTCCAATTTCTGTATCTAAAAAAGTTATATTGGCACAGATTATCGAAAGTTGTGGATAATGCTGCGATAAATTTTTCGGATATCACAAAATATAAAGAAAATTTGCAAATCGAGGATGTTATAGATGTTTGGTTAGAATTAGTTTCAAAAGTAATATTGCGAAAGGTTTGTCAAAACGAAAATAAAATTCATTGTTAGGTGGAAACATCATACAAAAGGGGAAAATTTTTATGAAATTTAAATTTATACGACTTCGCCTAATGTTGAACGGCGTGTCCAAGCGAAACGTATAACAAGAACGAATATGGTTTCATTTCTTTATGAAAATCTAAAAAAAAGCTATTAAACGATACCCTCATATTACGAAGAAACTAGATTAGTTTCGGAAATGTTCTATTCGACAATGCCTTTATTATAGTTGTGCTTTGCTGTTTCGTAAATATGTAATCATATAATCATTAAATGTTCCAGGGCCGTGGCGTTATATATGCTGTATAATTATATACTTGCTACAGGCTATTGACAACATGCCATAAGTGTCGATAGAGGGTTATCCCTAAGGGTCTGACACCCTCAAGATATGTTTACCCTCTGAAGGCCCCGCAGTGCCCCCACTTCTCCGACGCCGCCTCGTGCCCAGCACGAGAAGAAATTTTCAGCAAAAATAGTATTAAAATCGGCAAAAATGGACTAAATCGGCAAAATTGGTATAGAATTGGCAAAAATATCGCGAGGTCTACACCTGAGAACCTCCCCTGCCACCCTCCTATCGACCGTCTATCTCCTATTTTTACGTTCCACACCTTTGAAATATCCGTCCAAAATATGTGTTTACTGTGCACTGAAATAACCGCATTCGCATGTACATAGAAGTATGTGGACATTATAATTGCTATGCTGTTTCTTTAACGCCGTACTGTTAACGAAGGTATCACACATTATGCGGCGTTCACGTTATAATGTCCCCGCTGTTTGGAACTTTTGACCCCCTGTAGTCGCGACCCTACCGTATAGACAGTCAGGGTGACACCCATACTGTATATCAAATGCCGAGGGTGTACGACACACCCTTAGCTACTACATTTTTTCTAGACAGTGTCGTACACACAATTAGCTACCGATTTGGCGCGAATTAACTATAACGGACACCGTCTGTAGCTAATGCGGTTTATTAGTCAACTGTCCTGTGGAGTTTTTCCTAAATTCTCGATATTTGTATCTAGCCCATATGAACATTGCTCAAATAATTCTGAACACTGTCAATAAAACTGCCAGAAGACACGGTGTGCCTGACACTGTCGGTAAGCGGTAATACGCGTAACTAGATACCGTTTATTAAAAACATGGTGGTGTCTAAGACACCCTGTTGTCAACAGTGTGTCTGGCACTGTGTGGGGTACATAGGTTCCAAACGTTGGGGACATTATAACGTGAACGCCGCATTAGAACTATATCATTAACCACTGGGTATTATTTTTCTGTTGATAATACGCTGTCTGGCTGACTAAAGTTTCAAATCAACCTAAATTTACAACGTGAATCTACGATACAATAAAATTTCAGGAGCCAGCTCAAATCTACTGTGACCCGATATGTCAACGGCGAACGAAAATGCTGCGAGATATGTTTCGTAATACGCTTGGTAAAGACAAGTTTCCTCCGCCCGGAACCTACTATCCGGAAGATCGAATACATCGGTGGTTAATGGCTGAAGATTTGGTATTCCCAAACCCTGGTAGGCTTGATGTAAGTGATGCTTCGTGATATATGGTGTCGACTATGGTGAGCATCGGGCTTTCAGGATACATAATAGTAGGCTTATTATAAATGATTACCTGGATTGTCAAAGTTACATACACACACATTATGTTTATTAAAATAAGTAGTTTCAGCATCGTTTGTAGGCGCATAGATTATTCTCCTAGTTGTACGGATAGGTTTGTCGAAGTGTACTGTTATATTTACGTGAGCACTAAAATTTGATACTTGAAATTATTGTTTTACTGGGCTAATAAGCAAAGCAATAGCCTAGGTAGCAAAAATTTTTAAAAGCCTAATCCTCGAACTTGAAATCTAAGATGTTAAGATAACTCTCCATGAACGTTGGTTCTTCCAACCGAATATAGCCTGTACGAATAACTAACACGCATGTATTACTGCACACTTCATGAAGCCGACGATACACTTAATAATTTAGCAGTGCGTTTCGGTTATAAACCGAGCAAAAATTAAACCATTAATTTTAAATCAATGCTGCTGATTAACCTATCTCAGCCGTAGTTCGCTTAATTGCTAAAGTACAATGTTAACGGTTTAAAAGCGTGCATGTTCAAGGTCCGAGGGATCAATGAAGATGGTGGAATATCGGGGGGTTGGTCGGTGTTCGGAGGGCCATTCGGTCGCCACTTGGGGCGTTTGCTGCGAGAGGTGGAGGTAGCGAACTTTCAGAGCTTATGGTTTTTTTCGCCTATGGCACCGCCAGCACGAGGACCGATCAACTTGTAAGTGGCAGGGGGTCTGACGCGTCAGCCGATAACCTCACTAGCCACCCACCCACCTCCACCGTGAGCATGTATGTTCAATAACTATATTCTCACGTTTACAGTGGAAAATAAAACGATAGTGGCGGTAATGTGATGGCAACGTCGACAATTCCTGCGACATACATTGATACTGCTGGGACGGTCATCATCATGTCTTTTATATGTAAATATATGTCTGTGCAAACGCCTGTCATTGTACTATTGTAGGCAAACATGTTTTCATAGTAAATATTCGTATACAACTTGCTTGACAACAATCCAATCTTAACTTTCGAATCTGTCACATTTCAGCTTTATTGGACTTTTATATTGTCTTTAGTATTACAAAATTCTGCGATACTTCACTGGGTTTTTGCAGCTGTAATTATAGCTTCTGCTGAAGCACATTTTTTGCGGCTGTACTGAAACACAACTCAGATAAGTATTAGACCCATCGGAAAGTTTGATTTGAGGAAACGTACACACGAAATATCTGCTGTGCTGCTATGATTTAATAAGTATATTGAGCAATTTATCGAAGCTACCACATTGACTATATCAACATATATCATTAAATCATAGGTACCAACGGTCCGACGAGATAGGGAGGTTAGAAGTACATGGTTCGTGCTGGGCTGATGGAGGGTGCACATCGAGAAGGTATGTGACATGGGTAACCAATAATTATTTCCACTGTGCCCAAGTTTTCCTCAGAATTTTCTTTGTTTAGCCTTAGTTTTCTCACTATTTTATAAATTTGTTCATAATTTCTAGCATTTTCCATGCCTTTTCGGGGCTGGGACGTGAAGGGGTGCGCAAATCTACGGGGTGAATTTGGTTTATGGGAAAAGGTCCGACCCTTAGGGATACTATGAAATTTATAGCCACATAAAACGTGCAACCTTTAGGATACCATGAAATTTATAGGTATAGGACTACATGGTTCCGACTAGGAGGGATGGGGTGACTGTCGGGATTGATACGACATGGGTAACCAATAGCTGTCGCCACTGTAACCACTTTTGCCTCGTAATTTTCCGCATTACCCCCCGTGGTCCCATAATATTATAAATTTGTTCATAACAGCTAACATTTTCCACACGCTTTCGGGGCTGAGCGAGGGACCGGTGGCGGGAGTGTGCAACTGAACAGCGTGAATATAACTTCGGCTGTGGAGTTCGCGCTTTAAGGGAAGAAGATCTATGATAACAATTAAATCAATGCAATACGCATTATTTATTTGATTTTGTTTACATTTCAATATTTATTCTAGTTATTTATATTTTTTGAACGAAACAATGAAAATATTTGACGATCTAGAGATGGGACATTTGAGCAAAAATACGCAATCAAAGCCGAGTGATTCATCAAATATTCGCAGTAAACGACAACAAAACAAAGCGGTTTCTGTTATGAAATTAGGTAAATACTCATTTTGCTTTATTCTGTTTTAATACTGCTACCGGGCTGTAATGTTGCTTTCTACGGTTATCGCTTCCACTGGACACTATTACTTGCGTATACAGCACATGCTCATCCGAACTTCTACGAGAGAGAATTCTTCACGCCGCATACGATATCAGTATAACAAATACGGCTAGTAAATCAATCATTAATTAATTGTCAGCACTGCCACTATTTTTAGAACGAAGGCTTTTCTTGAATTGATTATATATTAAAGAAGTCTGGAACAAACACGGAAGGAAACATATCAACGGTTGTCAAGGTTAAAGTACTGTCCATGTATATATACAATAGAAAATGAGCCTCGCTATTTATTACTAATAATCGACAAACCGGCATTTACTCATAATACTGATCTAGAAGCGCTCCATTGCCAAGATGATGGCCGTCATCATCCAGCGTAACCGCTTGGGCCCGTTAAGTCGCAACAATCATTCTTTTGAATATCCGAATTGTCCCAATAGTAACACTGAAAATATTATGATTAACACTGAAAACCATTGTTCCGATGTAGTATATACAATACCTGATTAGCCTATCCGCGAATTGCGACTTAAATGGCTAATTTTATCTAACTTGTTTAAGTTTTCGTGATTAACATTCTCAGTTAATAGTGAATGTGTGTATTCAGAATTTAAACTAAAATGTATCTTTCTATAAAATCTTGTGACTTTATGACATTCATGAAAAGCATTACTGAATAGTTTTATAGAAATAACATATTCCAACACAAAATATTCGGCGAACACCGCGGAGGTAAGAAAAGCATGTAGCGAAGCAAAATACGGAGGCTCTGCTCATGAAAAGAACTCGTTTGACGGTTGAGATAATTAGGTGTCCACAGATTATGGAGGCTGAATGTTTTGCAAAATATATCTGTTGCGTCGTTTGAAAAAAATTGCTTCTTACATGAACAACATTTGGATATTTTCGGTTAGCTCACCAACCCGAAATCGGTCAAATTTAAGGATACTGCAGTGATTTTAGTAACATTCGAAACAGCGCTCCGAGATGGTTCAGAAAGTGTCAGATTCCGCTATTTTTAATCACAAAATGTTTTTTGTTTTTTTGGAGTTCCCTTGGTACCAAAATTTTCGAAATTTTTTTCTTAATAAATGTATAGTTATATATCACATTCGAACCGCATTGACGAGTTAAGTGGAATGGTGCTAAATTCAGTCCAATCGACTCAGGCGCTAACGGCTTAAGCTTAGACTAAGGTATCGGCTTATCCTTAGGATTAGATATTTCACATAATTTTTAGTTTTTTTAACCGTGAAGCGATTGGATGATTTTACCGCCATTCGGCTCAGATCATCAATGGTACATAATATTATAGATTTATCGAGAAAAAATTTTCGAAAATTTTGGGTGGTGATTGGGACCGTCGAGAATTCAAAAAATTTAAAAAAATTGTCACAAATTGGGGGAATGGACATTTTGTGAACCAACTCAAAGAGCTAAGTCAAATGGTACTAAAATTACATCTGTATATTTCAGTCGGGGGAGCTAACCAAATATGCCCTAACATTTTAAAGCTTTCCAATGCTTTTACCATATTTTGAGAAGTTGTACATTTACTCAGTTGGTCTAGCATCATTTGTGTGTGCGTGTAATACTACCTTCTGCAAAGATCTTTAAAGATATGATTAAATGTTCAAATCTGTATCAATAGCTGATGAGCAAAGCTTCAAATCAAGGTATTTAAAGCTCTATTTTGGCCAGTTGAAATTTTACTCAATATTCCAGAAATACAAATTAATGTATGGATTGATCCAAAACTATGAGGCATGAATGACATTCCGTTGTCTAGAGACTTATTAACGTTAATTAGTCGAGCGAGACGATGTAACTGTCACATAACTTATAGCTAACATATTTCCCAGTAAATGGCCAATATTGCACCAGAGTGGCTTCAAACGGACTATTAAATTTAGCTTATACATTATGCAATGTTTACGTTATAAAGGACCACCATGTGATAGTTTTGTCCACTCTGAGTGTCTCTTCCACCATCAATGATATGATGTCTTGGACACCATGGTGTTTCTGAAGGTATTTTCAGATGGTATACATAGACAGTGTACTGTCTGTAATAGTATGATGTATACTACACCATAAATTTTATATGGTGTTAGCTACATCATGCTGTTATTTACACGCAATATATAATGGGTTTGTGTATGGTGTCCTTGACAAAAAACAGTAGGTAGATTAAGACACTATAGCTATGTTAATGGTGTGTCACACACCATCTTTTGCGTCACATAGTGTCGGTATATACCGTAAACCACTGGATGGTGTGGTCTAAACCATAGGGGGACAGAACTTTCACATGGGGGATACTTTATAACGTAAACGCCGTGCTACGCGGTCACGTTTTCCTAAGCTACAAGCATGACTTAAAGGAATTTAATTTTCTAATGAAGCTCTGCTTGGCCGACGTTCTATTTGACAAATGCGGCTAGTCCAGGCTGGTAGGTATATAGTACCGCTCCAGTCGGCTTGTGCTGCATGCTAAAATTAACACTTTACATATTTAGGATGAGTGACGATTCGGGCCATAGTATTCCTGAAAATGACTTTCATCTTGAAGTAAAATTGTAATTTAAATCATTATCGTGGGTCCGCCGTCTAAACATGTGATTTCAAGGAAAAAGAGATCTCTAATGCGACTACATATGCCATTTAAAATACAGCCCCTTTGGAGTGCATCCAATTCAGAACTACGTAAACCATTGATGCACGAGACCAGGTCCGTCGGCTTCCGGGACGAGGTGGACTTGATGGTTCCGCCAGTGGAGAAGGGAAAGTTAGCGGGAGTACTTTTTCAAATATTTAAGAACACATAGCTTTCCTCAATTATGCCAAAAGTTTCTCTAATCTTCCCATATTTTGGCTAATTTTGCACCATTTTTACTATAATTTGCCATTTGGTTCAGATTTTTACGAAATTCCCAAAATTTTCCAATCGCATCGGGCACGCGGCGAAGAGGTGTGGTGTCGTCTTCAGAAGCGTGGCAGTTACTATGGCTTGACGGCTGGCTATGCGCACCTATTGGCACTTTAAGTCTGCAAATTTATTACACGTATTTCTGAATGCTTATCACAAATTTGAGCACATAGGTTTAGTGATTATTTGTTGTGTTTGGCACCCACGACTTATATATGTTTGTTCATTTTACAGCTGCGAAAATTAATGCAAATGTATGTGAAATTGCACTGAAGTACATTTAAAAATTCCAACTTTATTTAGTTTTAGGTCATTTCGTTCCGCTAGACTACTGTTGGCGTCGCGGAGAAATGGAGCCAACACTTTCCGGTCGAATTAAGCTGTGTGGCGCCTGTCGTGGCATTGTTAAGCTTGACAGAAATCGTTGGTTTCCTCCATACATCAATGTAGTCAATTGTGAAGATGATGTTTGTTTAGGACGAAATGGTGGTAAATAACGTTTAATAATGTAGCTATAGAAAGCGCTCGATACCCTGTTTTCTAATCAATCAAATTCAGAAACCAGTGGCATTTCATATCAGAATTGGACCGTACGAAAAGTTGTTTAACAAATTATTAAGGTATTTGCCTAAGCTTAACTTAGATGGACTTAAATTATGCATAGTTCACGCACATGAATGGTACATGTAAAAATTTTACTATTGTCCATGTTGCAGACTGAGTATTGCCGGGCTACAGATATTATTAATGTGTGAACACTGTTAGTCTTGAATTGGTTTAGGTCATGACATACAAATTCTAGTGAAGTGGAATTTTAAGCAAATTACGGCTTAGACACAATATAAAAGTGTCATATTTTACTCGTATCCGGCCAAAGAGAAGATGAAGGGAGTAAACTCTAAAGAAGTTGTAGCTAAGCCTTAGCCTAAACTAAGATTCTTATATGAGCATTGTACTTAGCTTAAGCCTAAGTCGTGAACTGCTGCAGCCCAAACTTCCCTCGCTTATCTGTTTCTTTTAATGCGTCACAGCTTGGATTAGTCATGCATATACTAATTTTGCTTGGTATTTCAATATGGTACCGAGATAATTGAATTTAAACGATCTCATTACGAGCAATTTAGTTTCATTACGCGTTTTTAATCAGGTATAATGAAAACCGCACGGTTTAGCGTCAGAATGAGTTAAATTTTAAGTACTTATATGACGTATATCTACAGTAACTTCACCTTTACTGATCTCGTGACATATTTCAAAAAAATCATAATGCCCATTTTAAGGGATTGTAGGTTTTCCTGAATCTGAAAATCTTGATTTACAGTTTGGCCGTATTTGTTGATGTATGTTAGGTTAACTAAAAATCCGGTAATAAATGAAGATTTCTGTTTAAAGATAAAGAGAATTTAATCCAAGTGGTTAGTAATAATCCTTATAACGTCAAAGGTTGAAAAACGTCAAATCTGTGTTGCTGTATGCAAACGCTTAAGAAGGTCGACGGCGACACAGAAAGCTAGTTACGTCGTGCACCAATGATGAATTGACAATTTCTATACATGAGCCATGCTGAAGTCCAAACGGGATAGCGGGTTCCGCGGGGGATTGGGGGTGGTGTCAACCAGTCGGTTTGGAGATAAATATTCGAAGTTTTTGAGGACTTAAACTTTTTATTAATTTTTGTCAACTCTCGAAAATTTGTTGTCAATTTCCCCCGATTTCATAGAAATGGGGGTGGGAGAGTAGTATCACGGATATCGTGCTACCTCCCACGCAAAGGGGGTATCGGCAACGCCTCGAGGGGGTCCGAGTTTCAGGGGGTAATCACCTTACTCCGCCTATGAGCATGTATGACAAATTACATGCCAGCGGAATGTAAGTGAATTACAATATATAATGGTCCCGTAGAAATTCTCATTCCCACACAAATTTTGTCAATATGAGACACTGATCTGTTTGATAACATTGTTATCTGTGGGTTAGTACAATATTCTGCTATCCTAAACTCCTAAAAATTCGCATTTGGAAACTGTTAAACGAGCACAGCGTGGCACGTACTATTAAAATAACCAGGAGCAATTCATGGCCTCAGATTTAGAAGACGTTGTATCGCAGTACACTGGCTAACCAATTGGATGATACAAAGTATTCCAACCTAGCTATAACTGTGCTGTAGATAGTGTATATATGTATACATAGAGACTATGTTCATATAGACTACTAGCCGTTGTTCCTGGTTTTTGCTGTCAGATATTAAGTGCCCTGTTCTCAAGCAGTATCGCGTCGCTTTAAATTAGGTTACTGATAAAAAATAAGTTGAACAAAATGACATGTAACCTTTTTCATCGCTGTAACAAATCAGGTACATAAGGTAATATAAATGTTAAGCTCACTCCAAATTTTTCTAGTAGCGATACGGATTACCTTAAAAATTATGCAGCAACTGGTCCCTATATAAAGGACATTAAAGTAAAATAGCAATTGAATACCTACTTCAAAGACGAGCTCTGACAATATAGAGCATATTCGGTGTATTAGAAGGGTTATTCTCTACCATCCCACAGAATAGTGGTGTATAAGATATTTGATTGACGATACATGGTTCTGATAAACAATGTGTAGCTTTATGCATAGTAGCTATGATAAGCTACGTGCTATTCTACATAGTACATGTTTATGTTTTGTTACAGCCTCTTGTGTTGGCATTTGTTTTTTTTTTGTCAAACTATGCATAATTTGATTATCAAATTAAATTGCGCAATCTGGATACTGGAATAAAAATTGCAAACCCAATAGCTAGAGCCAGATCACAAATTTGAAAATGTGGCATGGCAAACGTTGAGCGCAATTTATGAACCGTAAATTACTTATATCGAATTTAGTAGCATATACTGTGTCCCGCTATAAACGATACTGCTTAAAAAATGATATTGCTTGACCGGTATTCAACGTCGCAGCGCCGTAAATAAGATTTTAGAGGCCGGAAATGTTCTTCTTGAACATGCGCATACACGCTCATGGGGGTGGATAGGTGTAACCTCCTTAAGGTTCGAACCCCCCTCTTTCGAAGGCTCGGCTGAGCCCCTCATAGTTCACCCGACTACCCTGGAGGAGCCGCGGGACTCGAATATGTAGGTTCATTTCGCGTCGCCCAATGCGTTTTGTGCAATTCCTTTTCATCGACGGCACGGACGGCCACGTGCGAGGTCGAAGACCTCCACCTCCCCCATCCGGGGAACCGGCTACTCCTGGGACTTTGAGCATGTATGGTTTCAAGGTAACAATAATTAATGATGCTTGAAAATACAGTGCTCCAATCAAAAGCTGCGTGGACACTGGTACATACGTATTAAGATATATGTTTTGAACCAAACGAGCATGAGAGGTGTTTCTTGTAGCTAATTCATGCCTATTTAAAACCTCTGTGTAGCATACCAATTTTATTAAGATAAAAGTGCTTGGTTTAAAGTAAAACTCGATGTAGGTATAGTGAACTACATAATTTTTGGTAATACACGTGCTTAGTGCAGGCGGTCTCTTTAGTATTCTTTGCATTATGATTTCCATTAGTGTGTACTGTCCATAACAGTTTGGTTCTGCAGTGTGATAAGTGAAAAGGACACATGAAATGTGACAGCGATATCCACTTACCATAATGCTAATAAAATTACTAACAAAGACTGGTGCCCAAAATGAAGATGCTATTGTTTTGTACCCCATAGATGTTGTTATTCGCGTATATCAGTGTTAAACCTACATAGTCTAAAGTTACATGCTGCTCTAAAATTTTAGTTTTTTATATAACAATAATAATTAAATCAATTTTGGTACCAAATACAGTTATAATCATTTTCACTGAAAACTTGGATGGAGTAAAAGTCTCAATTCTGCCAATAAACAAATATTGCAGGAATATTTGAGATAAATCAGTTCAACCATTCTCAGATCATGTTGGTTTCGGCACAAAATATAGATTTAATCATTCTTTTCTCATGCGAATGACTTAGGATATTTACAAAAATGAATATTACTTCATCGCTGATTGCATTTTATGCAGCAAATTATTTTACTAAAGAGGATACATGTGCAGGTGGTGTCGATGCATGTAATGCTACGTAACATACCACTGTGAAGTAAATTAGTTTTCACGAAGCTAATGCTGGTTTTGATAAATCGTTATTCGATCGTCAAAGTGTTATATTGTTACATGTAAAACTTTTTGTAAACTTTGCATTGCATTGTTCTCGATGTATTATTTTTCTTCATCGTCTCTAGAAGTCCACGGCCGCTGTGTTCAATCGTACACTCATATTTCGTTGCTGTACAACGGTGGTACAAATGAATGCCAAGACTGGTCCCTTCAAACGGTGAACGTTCCGATTTGTTGTGAATGTGTTCTCGATAGTCGTTCCCATTTATACGATGATTTTATTAAAAATTAGCGAAAAGTGAAATGGATGTACAAAAATTCAACTATTGCAAACGGTATACAGTCTTCTATGTCATTGTTGACTATTAAATACAGCCGGATATTTCATTGAAATGATATTTATAAACATTCTTTGAAGTGGTTGAAATGAAGATTCACTTTTGCAGATGTAGCAGAAAAATGTTCGGAGCAAAATTTAAATTCATTTGGACATTATGCATTTTTGAGCAACTGGAACTCAAAAACAGTTAATGGATTTAAAACGTCTTTCATAAAGCACAATCAGTACACATGCGTCAAATTTTAGTTCCTATAATAATATTGCGACTGACAATGACATCCTGTAACGAAACACTAGGTGAAATGTAGCATCCTCGATATATAATCATTTTGATAGTAAATTGTTTACTCGAACGGCCCTTGGGAAAACTAAAAACTCTGGCCCCAGATAAATGAGATAAATGGCACTAAATGATTAAATGACATCCCGTAATAAAAATATATAAAGTGAGATCTGCTTCAATGTGAAGGTATGTGGCAAACTAATATAATATGATTGCGTAATATTGACACTTATTATACACAGTCACTCACACAACACATTATTGCCGTTCGATTCTTACTTAGTTCGATTCTTACTTAGTACGAATTTTGCTATTTCACTTTCTTAAAACCAGCAAAAAATTTCTACAATTTATGCAACGTGAATACATATCTTTCGGAGAAATATTTCAGGTTTTTTTGCTTCTGAAGTTTATTTTCAGTTTTTTTTTCAAATTTCACAGACAAAAAGCAAATGTTTGAGGCAGTTGAAAATTTCTCCGATAAGGTCGCTTTTGTCTATTAATGTTATCAAGAGCGCATTAGGGAAGAATATGACACCTCCCTGCACTCTAATGTTAGCCCGTGTTTGATGATACGGACGTTTTCGGCCTGACCCCCTTCCCAGTTTCGGGCAGGGGGGCGGTAGCTCGGACCCCCTCCCCCAATTTATGAGGGGGTCGGTTTATAAGCAGCTGCTGGTTCAACCGACCACCCCAAATGGTATAACATGTGGGTGCAAGGAAGTGTCATACTCTCCCCTAATGCACTGTTGATGTTATATATACAATATAATATTATATAATTACAGTATTTAAGAATGCTCATTTATATGTAATTATTTGTGGTAATTTTACAATTTATAAATATTTACAGCTTTTAAAATTACAATATATAATTAAGTCATAGGTGTCTATGAGGGTATGGAATACCCTTGGATGCTTCGTACCTGCTTCTGAACCATATCGCCCTACTACGAAGACGCGTGAAAAGCAACAATATAACGGAAATACTAATAATCTTTGCAAAATTTTGCAAAATATCCGTGATTTTAGTAAAATATTAACAGTTTTAGCAGCATTTTTGCGAAATTTTAGTAATTTTTTTGTGAAAATTATGGACTCCAAGAAATTTCGATTCTGTCCGCTTCTACGGGGACCTTCTGCCATCTTTAGCAGACGGAACATGAATACCTTTCAATCAATGTGTTACATTTAAATATTAATTGTAATAAAGCTATATTTTGCTTCATTATATTGTATGTGATGTTATATTTTATATTACATAACTATAATATTGAAGTATATTGTTTAACTATATACTATATTTATATAATATACAATTTCAATGTAATTTCTATATGTGAATATAATCTTTGCTGAAACTTCTAGCTGGAACCCATCGTCTCTAACTATTTATTGAAGTGAAAGCGTTTCTGTGGTCTAAGAAGAATACACGTTATATATGTAGAAATATAACATTTTAACTACTTTTAGTCACGCGACGTACAATCTTTCGTAGAGCTTGATATGGTATTTTGGATAGTTTCTGTAATGAAAGCCGAACAAAATCTTCAATCGAAAAGCTGCAGTAGACCACAAAATAATAATTCCGTATCACATTAATGTTTATGTTTCAGCTCTCTGAATTTTATTTTTTTATTTCAACTCGTATCTCCAACTATTTCTATGCTCGAATTCAAATCTGTTTAAGCTCGACGTTGTCTCAGTTTTGTCTGTGAAAAAATTATTTCACCGTTTGTTGTATTTGTACATTTATGCACTTTCTTAGATAGTGAACGCATATTATCAAGCTTTAGCTTTTTATTGTTCAATCATTCAGTTTTTTAATCACACTCGAACCATAAACTGGTTGACCTCAGGCCGGCCATGTACTAAGCTCAGGCACTTTGGTGTAAATGTATTGCCGATAAAACTAACTCATCAGGCAATTGAAGTTGGTATAAGTCACTGGTTTTTATTATAGACACAGGGTTGGCTACAGCCGTCAATCCCTTCCACTGGTGAATATGAGTCCCTATTGGTAATAGTATAACAGGTAGCTCGATTATGATTTGGGGCAATTGCGGGAACAGCTAAAGGAGATTTAGCAATGATTGTTGGCAACATAAATACCTCGCTTAAATACTTTATCCATATTAGCTATGACTTTTTCATGTGTGTAAAATTTCCCATGTTATTAACAAGTATATCTGCAACGATTCCAACCTTAAACCGTCAGTATTATGTAATAATTGTTACTAGTGCGTTTAATGACACAAAAAGTCATTATAATATGCATTTCATTAAGCCACATTTAAAGTCCATCGTACTATTACTGTAAAACGGAAAAGATGTTTTGATTTAAGACAAATAATGCCACTATTGTATTGTTTAGTTATTTACGGCTTATCGCTGTCATGTTTACTTATTTTTGTTTATGGTTAACATTGTTTGCAATTATTTAGCGAACACAAATTCCCACCATTTATTATAATAACTGTTAATTTCGTGTAAATTCACTTCTATACACTGCTATATAAAATTGCCGGCACCACCAGGACATTGACATCACAGGTATATTTACTCCATTCAGTACGTAAAGTCATTTTTCTTCTATAAAATCAAATCAACGATAAAGGAGTATATACTTATTTAAGGCTAGTAATTATATTTTAACAAACATAACAAGTCGATTGTATGGAAAAACAATGCTTCAATAATCCAAAATTTTGCCACAAGAAATATAAGCCCCAGTCTATAATCTAGATTGGCTGATCTGAATTGGCGCAAATCTTTGCGATATATGCACTAGGACCAGTTCTGGCCCTAAGGGATCCCAGCTGCATTACTATTTTCTCGCTGTGGTGCCCGAACAATCCCGGCTTCCATGACTCCCCAGTGAACCGCCAGTTGACCTAAGGGAATCGCTTAGCTTAGCACACTGCCGGCGGGTTTACCAGGGTGTTCGGCCTGGCCCCTATACTGGCCCACGTATCTAGTAGTATGAAGGTCGCCCTGAGGGAGGGTCATCCACTAAGCCTGATCACAGGTACTAAGACTGACCCGCCTTTCCCTCATTTTATCATAAGTTCTTATCCGTTTTGAGTTCTCGCGTCCTGGTCCTGTAGGTGTGAACCTATGTCTAGAGATATCCTCAATTAGCCTAATCCGGTTCTTTGCTTACGAATTGTGATTCTAGGGAACACCTGGGGACTGATCCCAGAGCCTCTTTTTATTTTATTTGTCTGGACACGTTTTACAGGAGTAAGGGAATGGACATAGTGGACTGCTAGTTCCGGAGTTTCAATCTTCAGACATCGTGGGCCCTGTGTGAAACGTTTAACGATTCTTGAGCTAGTACTCTGTTTTGTCTCTCGCTCGCGCTAGTGCCGGTTAGATGTTCTCGATATTCTTTCTAAATCATGTCTATTTAAACACAGTAAGAAAACAACATATCGCTTATACATGGAATGCACACTTCAACGCTTTACTCACTCATGTGGATATACACATTATTTGGCAAAATGAACCATTTAAAGGTCAGTAGTACCACATAGGTTACTAAGTGTAGCAAACGTTATGTGATGTGATTCCCTAAGTAGTTCAGAGTTACGACCACCGTGTGCGAGGTTTGATTCCCCCTCCTCTTTCTCCTAGCACCGTCTCTCAAAAATATTTCCAGATAAGTAAGCAATGATGCAGCAATGTGGTCGGTACGTACAACGCTCTTTGTGACCCTTGAAGCGGAGTCTGGAGTCACCTGCGAACGCTCAGTGGTGATTATGAAGCGAAGTCCTACTGCGATAAAAAAGTATTTTGCACCGAGGACGTATGGGAAGCGAGAGGCTATACCAAAAACACAGGAAAACAATGCCACGTCTCCGGAATACGGGGCGATGTTGCCTGCCTTCCTACAACTTTGGATATAAGCTTTCGACATGAAAATCGTTCCAACGAGGACCCGTGCCGTGTCTACACGGTGTCGAAGTCCGCGCCTGTTAACTTGATTGAGCTTTAAAAACGGGGTTACTTACGCAAAACTCAGCACGGTACTGGCTCGACTATGTGGGAACGGGTTCGGTCAAATCGGGTTTACCTCTGACGTCGCAGCTGACTCCAACTTGTATCCATCTCGGTTCACTGCCTCTCCAGGCATTACTCATTCATATTTTGGGCCGCAGTCATTTGCAGCACATCGGCTTGGCATAATCACCATAGCATTCCTTATCAAAAATGATTTGACTTGCAATTGAGAGCTGTAAGCTTGGCACTAGGAAACGCATCGAAAATCTATTGCACTAAAGCTTGGTCGAGACGGGTGACATAACGCACGAGGGGCTATGGAACGTCATTCTATTTGGAGCGTCCGGATCCACCCCACGATATTAATTGGCAAAAGTTGACGAGGTGCTCTACCGTGTCAACTCGGCGTGGGACCCGACTGAATTTTATGGTTGTCGGGCCTTACTCATTTAAAAACACCTAAGGCACGAACTTTAATTTAGGTAGATTCACCGGGAGTCTCTTTTTATATTGTTTCCGTAAAATCCTACTGTGTCCCGGTCTACAAATGACTTAATCCGTTTTGAGTGCTGTGCTTCCTCTGCTTCCTCTGCTCTTCAATTGACCCGACTCTCTACCGGCTGACCTGGAGCAATCCGCGGGTTCCCAGGATCTGGGCCAAAATGTTTTACAAGTTCAGAAATAGAAAAGATAGTCTCCAAAGAAAGGCAGAGCGATGCTTAAGAGGAAATAGGGCGGTCCGAGGTCCGAAGGTGTGCTTGAAAGCCCACCCGAACCGCAGAGGCCCTAAACTGTTCAATTAAAATCCATTAAGTTCCCTACCTTTTACACGGCGTGGGAAAACTAGTTTTGCATCGAAGAATCAGATACGGATTCTAACAAATTTCATTGAATAATACACTAGATGTGAAAGTTGGCCCTACAGAGAAATTTTCAATCGTGACTCAACAGCGACTGCTGGTCGCGGCTGCCTCCACGTCAACACAACTACTTCAGCAATTTACCCCTCCCGGGTCCCTGCGTACTTCCCATTCCCGTTTGTACGCATTGCTCCCCCGATTCCTATCCACATCAGTTTAATGATAAAATTTTCCAGCCATCGAGTCTAGAAAGTAAAAATTTGCGACCCGATGCGTGGGGGAACCAGTTGAGCATCGAACGTTTTATGAGGATTTTAAACGCGTGCTTGCTAAATTTTCGGGGCTCATGCACTGACAGGCGTACTAAGTATCTGGCGCACACTCCAGCGCTCGCAAGCATGAAAGTACACCAGGAGGACACTCCTGGAAAGTTTTGGAACGAAAAAGAAAGAGAAATTACAAATCCGAAAACGAAACTATGACAAAAACGAGCGGGCCACGATGCTAAACCGCCAAACGATGCGAACTCTGTAGATTCAAGCCTCGACTGGCTACGACGCTGCATCGGGCCTTTACTTTTTATACCCTAGTTTACCCCCCCTGAAATGTCTAGGTCCCTCAGTTTTCCTGTCCCATTCCCAAAATTTTTGAAATTCGTATTCATTCGCAAACCAAGAGCTCCTATATAGACACAACTCAAAACCGTCAGCTATGTACATATATAATAAAGTTTTAAATTTAAAACATACATATGCCTAGTGATAATAGCTACATAAAATGAAAATAGGTAGCACAACAACAAAATTGACAACGTCGCTCGTAACAGCCCCCTCTACAAACAGTCGTCGCTTGGCAAGAGCAACAGCAGCAGCTAACAGTGGCCGAGCAGTGCCAGTAAAGCCAAACTTCGCGCTGGTCGGCGCGGCACTTTTCGAGAGGAGGAATATACGAGCACTCAGGGAGCTGAAATTTTATCACGTTTTAAACATATTTTCGGTGGTTCCAAGCTATCAGAGGACAGTGGGCGCCCGTGGGCGGGATCAAGTCCCTGCCCTGGCTGGTCGCCTTCTGGTGAAAATCGAAATTTGAGCGTAAACCAAATGGGCGGCCTGTTAGAGGCCGTTTTAAGCGATAGAAATGGAAAATTGTGCTATTCCTCGTGACTTGTTGAGATTCTGCGCGGGATGGTAAGGTTTAGTGGTTTCGGTTTAATGCAGAACTGGTTAGGGTTACACCCAGTGGATGTGAGGGGCTCAAAATTGGAGAGATTTGATCATTTTGGTTGTCTTGTGGAGCCTTGAAAAGCGGGTGTTTAAACGCCTGATCGGGGATCCATAAGTATTTACGGGAATGATATTTTGGAACCTTAGGGGACCCTGACGATAATGCTATAACCCTACCTTGCGTTAATTGCCAGAAAATATAAAAATTTCGCTTTTAAAACACCCGTTTAAAATAGGTTCCGTTGAATTTTGCTCATTTTCATTCGCCTCCCAACCTGATTTCGCTTCACTCTGCAATTTAGTTATACCATAGCTGCATGCCAAAATAGGTCTCCGAGATTTAGGTTACAACAAAAAGTTCCAGTTTGAATTTTGTAAGAGTTCCGCGTAGTGCCCCGACCCATCCTGACACACTGTCCAAGATACACTTTATGATATTCAACTTATTATGAACACATCGATTATTATAACGATACTAGGCGTGCGCACCAGGAGCGACCTTAGGGCACCGAATCCGTGAAGTTTCACCCATTGTCCCCGGCCCACACTCATTTTTCCACACACATTATTATAAACATTACACATGTTATCATGAATTTCCGTTTGGAGCCGACCGGATGCTTGCAAGTTGGGTTAACTAATTTATTTTTTCCCATGCGGGAATAATCATGCCGGCGCATGTCAGGCAGGTGGAGCTCGATTACCGTAATAATCACTGATCAATATGACAACGTTAATACAAATTGTTTATTAACACAAATATAAATAGCACAAAGTTCGGATAACGCTCGATCAGTGTTCGGTCGCCCACTGAGATTAAAATTTGCCGCTTTTTCCTAATTTGAATATCTTTGAGAATATCCTAAAAACTCGGGCTGTTACAATGTACGTTAATTGTTGGAATTTCTGCTTAATCCATACAAGCAATAGTTTTTAGATGGAAAATGATGATATCTGTTTTTCATACAAAACTCAACTCATCAGTTTTTGTCATATGACACAAGGTTTCACAGTACATGTGGCTTCAGGGTTTGTACTATTAATGAACAAACCGAAACGTTTGCAGTGTCCAACTTGCGAATGGTGAACGGTCTGTACCGGTATCGGCTTGTAACTCTGGTTGATCCAGAAAATCCGGAAATGAGGGAGCCAGGACTTTCAGCCATACTTGGTCAACAAATCTTTCTAATACATTTAGCAGTTTTATTCAAATTTTGGATGGTATAACGCGTGGAGGGACTCTAGCACCGCCCCTGAGATGGGCAGTGTCTTGCAAAGCGTTTCAATAACCAGATTGGACGTTGCAATATGAACTGAACATGAATCATAATACACAAATAAACACCCAATT
The DNA here is from genome assembly GCA_030248225.1 of Trileptium ribeirensis. Taxonomy (NCBI): domain Eukaryota; kingdom Metazoa; phylum Nematoda; class Enoplea; order Enoplida; family Thoracostomopsidae; genus Trileptium; species Trileptium ribeirensis. Next base: position 11,363 of record JASANE010008002.1, on the reverse strand, counting down.
GCTTAGTTTTACGAAACACATGTGTGGTGGGTTTGGGTTTTATTTATTGGTTTATTGTGGTGTGGTGGCTGGTTGGTGGTGTTTTTAGGGTTTGTTATGGTATTTTTAGGTTGTTTTTTTTGTTTTTTTGGTTTTTTTTTCTGTATGAATTGGTTTTTAGGAGTGGTATATAGTTTAGCTTTATCTCTGGCGTTTCGGTGTGGTGGCGAAGTTGTAATTTATTTTTGCTCGTGTCTGCTTGCTTCTTTTTGGAGCAGCGTTTGGTGGGATTCTTTCAGGATCTTTCTGTCTTTGTTTTCGAGAGGGGTTTCTAGGGTGGTGGTGTTGGGGGCGTATGTGTGGTTGCCGTAAGCCTATCGTTTGGTGGTATTCTGTTCTTGGTGTGTGTTGTAGCTTGGTCTTTGGGAGTTGGCTCGGAGTCCGTGTCTTTCCTTTGTTATGTGGTCGTTTTCTGTTTTGCTAAGCTGTGTGATTTTATTCGCGCGTTTGCGATTGCGTTTAGGTTTTTGTTTTTTTAGCCTTGTTTTTCGGGTAGTTCGTGCTCTTTATAGCGTCGTAGTTTTATTATTTAGATGGGTGAAAATCTCTTTGTCATATTCTGTTTTTTTACTTTTTTTAAAAATAACTTAAAAACTGCATCGCTCACAGAGAAATGTGTGTGGTTACTCGACATCGTCAGCATATACACAGGTGTGTATGAAAACGATACATTCGATAGTATGTAACAACCTTCGTGAGTTGTTACGCAAATCGTGTTATGCGTAACAACCTTCGCACGTTGTTACGTATAAGCTCTTGTATGTAACGACATTGCTAATAATGTTACATACAAGCGCTTGTGCGTAACAACATTGGTACATACAAGCGCTTATGCGTAACAACATTCGTACGTTATTACGCATAAGCGCTTGTATGTAACAACATTGCTAATGTTGTTATGTTATATCTGTTTACGCTTGAATGTTGTTACAAACATTCGCAGATTTGTAACAACACTCGAATGTTGTTACGAACAGTCTTAACCATACCTGCTCAAATTCCGAGGTCTTATGGTATGGCATACAGTGGCTCGGGGGCGGGAGGTCGGTGTTCGGCCTCCAAGGGAGTCAGTCAATTAACAGGGGGTGGGACATAGCAGGAGGGTGGAATGTCTAAATTTGTAGAAATTCATAATTTCCCCAATTTCTTTTTCAATTTTCGCCCGCCATTCTTGTTAGTTTTTGGCGATTTTTGCTGAAGTATTTCCTAAGTTTTTTAATGTTTCTCTCAGTTTGGTATTGGAGCCCTCTCTAGTTTGTAAGTGGTGTCCCCCTCCAGGTTGGGATTGGTGCGCCCTCCAGTTTGATATTGGTGCCCCCCTCATGCTTAAAGTGTAAAGTGGTTAATCATCATTTAGAGCTGAAAATTTTAGTGCGCTTGTTTGTTGTTGGAGCGTAGCCAAGCATTAACTGCTGCATAATGGAAAAAAATTCTTGTTTCATATATACGCAATATGTCTTCCGGAGATACGCTGTCAGCCACCTGAGTCCTGTCTGGACTTGGGTGTTACGGTTACTAAGGATTTATAATTCGGAACACACTACAGAAACATAACAACTAAACCCTACGGTATATCTAGCATCGTATTTCGTTACTTTCTCTGTCGCAACATCGAAACATTCTTCACTTATTTAACTTATGTTCGACGAATCCTGAAATATGCACCTTCCACATAGTCACCACTCAATACTGGAGATATAATACAATATTTAGAATTACAGCCGCCAAAACTTATGGACTACATTTTCGATCTCGTTACGGTCTTTAAATATTCTAATAACGAATACAAATCCACGCAGCAACCACTCCACTATATCGATGCAGTCAGTACGCGGGGATATTCGCTAAAGTTACGCTGCACAAGTTAAATTTAAGACGAATCTATTGAAACACACATTCCCGTGCGTATTACAAACGCTTGGAACAACTTATTTAGACAAATTTTCGTAATCCAAGTTACCTAGACAAAACTCTCGTAACAGCTCCAAGCTGGAAAAAAATTATATCATTGCTCACACACGAGGCCCTAAAAATCACTACAAATCTGTACCTAATGTTTCTGAGGTACTGTACCGTGGCAGGTACTGTAAATTACTACTATTTCAGTTACATATATTACTCGAAAATTTATTTCAAGATATTCACGGAACTACATAGAGATATAAGACGTGAAGTCGTACCCCTCCCCAGTCTGTTGTTATATTATTCACTTCCTACTTTCTAGTAAGCATGCTATGCGGACGGTATTTAATGAACATTCCTTATCGAGCCGTATGAATGCGTCTCAGAAGCGGGACACTGCAATCAATTTTGGTCTCATAACTCATAGGGTTCTTTGCATTGTATAGTAAACGTGAAATGAAGCATCCAAAGTTATTAATTAATCGCATAACCACATTGCAAACGTTACGACTGTTACATACATATTTAGACTGCAGCTATCCAACCAGTTTTATGATATTCGATACTGAAACACCACATAATACACGTTCGCCGTCGAGATTCATAATCGATGCATTCGTATGCAACAACATGTTTAAAACGCACAAATTTGTATCTAGATCTAGGATTTTTATCAGATTTGTTGCAATTTACCGTGTGTTAATTTCTCTTTAGGTTAGTAGTGTATAGACAGTTGGGAACAGTTGCGTCTGTGATAATGATTTCAAAAACTACTTAAGTTGCGCATTATTTTTTATGTCACGCATTGTAGCATATTACAGTATGCATAATGAATTGTTGAATATGAACTTTCGCCATTGCACATATTTGAGCCTTTCGAAGGTATATATTTATTTTACCGCTATATCGTCCAAACATGTTATAACATAGGTCACGATAAGCAGTGGGACGGGTAGGGGAATTGCTCCTAGTGGTAGGACCCTTCCTCCAGCCAAATCTACCAGCCATCCACTAAAGAACCATCACACCCAGACATTGCCGCACTCCCAACACCGCGAGCCCAAGGCGCGCGGAAAATTTTACAAATCGTAGGCAAAAATCGGAGAAAATTGCCAAAAATTGCTGTAAAATTGACAAACAATAGGGGAAATATGGAAAAATTTGTTGCTAATTGGCAAAATTTGAGGGAATTTTTAGCAAAATTGGCAAAAATTTCGAGTTCCTGAATATTTCAAAAATTTAACCTCGCTGTCGTCCCCATCTCATCAGGTTTAGGGTATTACACGATGTCGGAAATGGCTTGCGCATTATGCATGTTATTGGATTTGGTTAACATGAATTTTGCAAAAAAAAACTGTATTTCCAAACCGCACTCCTGTGCCTGGCGTTGGGGCATGATTTGCGTTTCTTTTTGATTTTGCAATTTTATTATTTACGAGAAATTCCCACAGTTGAAGGAGTATACTTTTATATTATGAATCATTAAACTTCTAACGGCAAATAACATATTTAGTATTCAAAAGAAACTTCTGTAGTTTTAGGAAATTAGACAAATTCAAACAGTTAAATAGTTCAAAGACATTTAAAGGTTTAATACCAAGTGCGCAAGCGTCATTTGTCAGTTTATGTGGCGGCAGACGTAAGCCTGAGATGATTTTTTACTTTGGTCATGCTTTGCATAGTAAGCAATGCATGATAAACGGCTACGCAGCTGTTTATATCACTTGTTCCATCAGGACTTACTAACTGTCCCAGGAGCAATTTTGAATAGTTCTTCAAAAATTGGTAGCGAGCTATGATCCGAGATTTTTAGTAAACATCCTTTGCAGAATTCGACGCCTGGAAGTTCTTGGTTCTTATAAATAACAAGACATATGTTGGTTGCAGAACACCAGACTTTGATTTATTTAGCATCGAATGTCGCTAATTACGAATGGATTTATACAATGATGGCAGTTATAGTTTTTATGTTTGCCACGCCTTTTGGTAGCATTCTATTTTGAGGTTAAGGCATGGAACTTGTAACCTATGATGTTAGCTCGTTCATGATTTGATATAATGCTGAATAAACATTTTTTGTCACAGTTGTGAATGCACGTTAGATTTTTCCGATACAAACACAATAACCTAGCCCCTAAGCAATTTCGTATCTTCAAGCTTCTGCATTAATTCTATGAAGATTCTGGCAAAGGTAAGAAACAATGATACATGTACAAACGACAACTTGCGCATATTCGAAACACAAGATCATGTGTGCTAATGCTAGTCACAATCGCGTTAAAATTATAGGAAAAAACCGTTCACGTATTAACAAAGAAACCGCAATCTAAACGCGACTTCGAATCGAGTTATATACAGATTAATACAAATACGCATATATGTAACGCATATACATAATAAAATATTAATTAATATACTAAGTACCAAGCGCCTACGTCGGCGAATTCCCAACTACGGTAAAAACTGTTGGACTGTAATGATAATTGAACAAAGGAAAAAAGAAAACAGCATAACAACAAGCAAAATCAGAAACAGAATCTTCATACCTAGCTATTTAATAAATTGCCGTTATACCAGTCGCCACAAGATTATGTGGATTGTCGGCTTCGCAAACTTCAGCTTGGCCATTGCCATAAGTAATAAAAGGCGCAACTAGGTGACTGTGTCATATTATGGGGAAAATTACGCTTCTTTTCTGTAAGGCTGAGGATTTGATACAAAAATTACGTATTTTTCTTGAATTTAGTATACCAAAGGCCCAAGGGTAGTTGGGATATACATATATAATGATATACATATGTTACTATGTGACCACATTTAATATGATATATTATACATATATTTTATATTATATTATATAGACATATGCATAACATACACATACATTTATATATTAAAATATATGTATATTTCCAAGAGTGCATTAGGGAAGAGTATTACAGTTCCCTGCACTCACACGTAAACCCTTGTTTGATGACGCGAGAGTTTTCGGCCTGACCCCCTCCCCCTCCCCCAATTGTTTGGGGGTGAGATGCATAGATCTCCCAGTTTCTGGGAGGGGTGCGTAGATCGGACCCCCAATTTCTGGGAGGAGTTGGTTTATAAGCAGCTACTGGTTCAACCGACCCCCGCAGAAATTGGGGGTCTATGCATACCGATCCACCCAAAAACCTGGTGGGGTCACGCCGAAAACGTCCGCGTCATCAAACACGGGTTTACATGTGAGTACACGGAAGTGTCATACTCTTCCCTAATGCACTCTTGAAATTACTAATATTTACAATTAATAGTTAAGCTCTACGAATGTATGACAAACCGGCCCGGTGATTGGAATGGGCATATGTCTGTACTATTGCAGGCGGTATAAAAACAATTTTTAATCACTTTCTTAAAAACCTCACGAAACGAGTAAATAGCAATGTGCGTGCAAACTAAACAGGTCCCAAGCGTCAAACTATGTTAACAAAACACGTCGCAATGTGTGACGTTCCAAATTGGCAGGAGAGGGCATTAATTTGTTAATATATATTAAGATATATGATACTTTTAGTCGTTTATTGGATGTTTTTATACTAGCGAAGTGTCCTAATTAAGCGAATGATAGTTAATATATAATATTGATAAGTTTTGTATGATTGAGCTATTAAATTTTTTCAAAACGTGTTTCAATAATGATCTCTAGTGTTTTAAATTATCCATTGTTGCTATGTATGCTGATTGTTGTCAAAGGTAAGCGTTATATAGTTATTACGAATATTAGAGAATTTTCTGATGATTCATTGAAGCTTGTGACACTCTTTGGCATTCCCATATTAACGATCGCGGTAAATTTCTCGCTATTTTTTGCCCTTACATCGAGGTTTTCGACCTTCTACTAAATTTTTAGTTTTTTAGTATGGCGCATACTTGGGGTCTGAAAAAGTTGTTCGAACTCATCGGATGGGCGTGAAAAGGTGGGTCTAAAACCTTGGACGGGGTCTGGAAATACAGTTCAAAAACATGGGAGCAGTCTGAGAAAGTGGATTGAAAACCTTGTACGTTTAAAAACGAAAATCGAAAATATTGCAGGAGTCGAAAAAAATGAGTGAAAAACGGGGAAGCTCAGGGTATGAATTTAGCGGATCAAAAATCCGAAAGTCTGAACATAGTGTATAAGTCGGTGGTCGACCACCTGGGGGCTTGTATATTGTGGCCAAGAACATGGGTAGGGTGGGTCATGTTTTTAACCACCTTGGTCAACTAATTGGCCATTGTAATTCACACAACGAAACCATGTTAAGCAATACAGATGTAGTGTCTAAACCTCCACTCTCAGGAGAAAGCATGTGTTTTTTATTTAACAAATCAGTTTTGTCAATTTTTCACTCGATCCGTTCTAGCAGTCTCGTGTGTGTAGAGTGGCGAAAATCCTCATCACGCACATGGCGTAAACATAGATTTGTGAATTTTTATTATATACCATGATTATAAATTTATATCAAAATTGTATTTGCAACTTGTGATTATCATGAAATTTATTTTTAAATAAAGTTTAAATGGTGCTCTGGGTTTTTCATATAATTACACCGAAATACTTACATGGATAACTTAACTCTGTCCAATAACAATGTTTACTTGTTCGTGAAACCGGCGTTGTTTTGTTGTATTTAATCAAATTTGTTACATTAGGTATATTTGCAAATTTTTTGCTAAATATTACAGAATTTAGTATTCAGTGCAGTTAACTCAATATAACGCATATGATATAGTCAGTAATGCCAAAGCAGGACTTGGAACTATACCACTATTATCTAAGTTTTAACTTAGATATATTTTGCATAGCTTGGTATGCTTCTTGAACCAGATTTGTTTCGACAATAATTTGTTTCATACTAAGAAAATGATAAATCTCAATGTGTTAAATGAACCTAAAATGCATAATGAATACTTACCTTTTTCTTGATTAGAGAAATCGTACTGGTATATAGCAAACCCGATTTTTGGTGTATTCCATGCCTAATGCTTATAATTTCCTATTTTAGGGAAGCAGGTGTCTGAAAACTCCGTTTTACCAGTATAAACAACATATCCATAGACACCAATAACGTTGTTTCGGCTGCGAATAATGCTGATTTAATACCTGGAATAGTGGTGCTAATGTTGAAGATGGTGTACAAAATTTGCATTTGAATTGTTTGGCAAGTGAATCCAGACATTGTTGTATTCAAGAAATTGAAACGATGAGTTTTTGACAAATTCTGGAGATTTGGTTTGTAACTGGGGTTGGAATTGTAGATGTTCGGTGAACAGTGAAAAAGGAAAACTATGAATTTGAAACTAAAGAGCGGATTCAATGTTGAGAGCAGAAACTATTCGTGTAGAGCCCTCATAACATGAGAATGACATGACCGTATTAGTTCAAGTATTTATAAGTTTGTCTATAACATAATGATGCATTGATATGTGTTCATTTTAAGCAGACGTTATCGTAAACGACTTGTTTTGAAACCAAAGTGGGAAGCATGTGATGCTGAAGGCTTAAAAATGACAAATTTCGGTAGTGTCATTCGGCGCAGTGAAAGCAGTTGCAGCGTATACCTGTAAAAGGATCTGACTATTCTACCTGTTGATTAAAAGATATTGCATCTGATTAGATCAGTAGCCAGTACTTAACTAGTATTTTTTTGACGAAGCCGTTATTCCTTATGTCACTGAATGTAGGCGTTATTATATATTAATCAATAATAAAATCTTCAATAATATAAATTAGTGGATGGTAAATGAGCTTATTTAAATATTTTTGCTGTTTTTATTCGACGAAATTGTTGCAACTATTCGCATAAGCTACTTGAAATTACACCAACCTTCCGATTAATAGCTGCAACTTTGGAATGTAGTGTCTTTTTGTCAGAGCAGCCGCTTTCTGAGCTATAGAGGGTAAAGCCGAAAGATAACCAAAAAAATAACATTTAAAAAAATTCGTACTTTGAAGAGCGGAAATAAAATCTATTTTAAAAAGTTCATTTATGAATTTCAAAACCTTATGCGTTTCTGGTTATTGGTACGAAAGAAATGAAGGTCCGATGGAATTATCGTACCTAATGATGCGGTTGTATTAAAATGGTATTTCTGGTTATAAAGAACGTGTGCTGAAGGCAAAGATTTTAGTCTTAATGTTGAGAGCGTTAAAAGCAGAATAGCTGTATTGGTTTGGGAATCACTTGGGTTCACGAGTTACTAGTTAGTATTTTTTCTAAATCTACAGAAGGTACAATCGCGGTAAATTTAAAAGTATTCTTACTTTTAGAAAATACGAGCTATCCGATGCGGCAATTGCTACGATCACTCATTCGATAAAGATAACGTGTAGAAACTAAAAGAAACAATTGGATGTACAATTTATATTGATGTTTCGCGTACTGCTGGCCCTGTAAACGTTCACTCTTTGGATTACATAGCTCTTTGTCCTTAATGTTGAACCTCGGCTTATAGCAACATACATTCAGAATTAAAACACGATCATGTAGTATTTGTAGTGGGCTGACCTGACTCAATTATTAAAAATAGATTGGAAATGAGCGTATTATAAAGATCTTCTGCCGGCTCATATGCCAGTTCTGCAACGTCCGAAGGATTAATAAATACTGACATTCCCATCCTTGTCAAAATAACAATTTATCGTCAGAATTATTAATATGCGTACAACACCTACTGGGTATTACTAAGAGTTCTTGATGGATCCTTACTAACAGCGTGACATAATAAGATTTAAAGTTACCGATCATTTTGGTATTGAAGCATCAGCCATATATCCAATATATCAAAGCAAAGAATCAGCCATATATCCAATTGATGAGGGGTGATTTAAAGTATCTTTAAAAATGTTTTATTTATCAAGTTTAATTTTTTCTTCTAGTCAACCACAAACAAAACGTATAAACTTTTGGTCAGTTTCAATCTTGATGGATATCAAAACCACTGGTCCATACGCAGCATGTAACAAAATGAAATAGCCTAAGTCATTTCAAATTGAAGCGGCTAATATAATTTGGGCGAACCAACCAATCCAAGGTCAACCACTTGGTTCATCTGCAATTGTTAATATACAAACCCGTCGAGGCTTCTTGATATTTCTGTCGAAATTGCAAAAACCAGTCGCTTTGTCTTGATTATATCAGCATATTCTAACATATAATTCGTACTTATTTTCTCTAAAACGAACAAATAAATTCGAACCTTCGCTGACATTTCTTGTATTAGTCCCGCTTCCGATCAGAAAATAAAAAATATTGTCCATTTAAACTTTGCATAAAATTTATTAATTTAGTTATTTTTCATTCATATATTGTTCAAGATATAGTTTTCAGGTCGGCGAAAATACGACGGGACCAATCCAAGTTCTTCAACACTTTGTCAATCACGTTGGAACAAAGAAAAAAGACACTGACAAATTCCAATGATCGTTTTGCAAGGCGAGTTTGATATTTTGATTTGATTGGGGTACCAGCCACAGAATACATATCCGTGTCGCAATATTGATTTATTGTTATTATAATGGAAAACAAAATATAAGCCCAATGCACATTACAAATCATGTGCGTTTCTTTAGGAATTAAATGCATAAATTTAGCTGTAATGCTTTATTATTCTTTTAATTCATTGGAATCACATTATGGTGATCACTAAAAGGTGAATTTTGATATTACATTGATCATTCGAAGTTAAACATGGTGATATTCCTGCTTCACGCTTTCCTTATCGGTGGTGCGATATGTTATGTGATCGAATTTGGACAAAGTTGGTTTTATACATTTTGGCGATTGCGTTACACCGTTTAGTGATAGACGAAAATGTACAAATTAATGGTGGCACGAAAATATGTTGCACCTTTAACATTACTTTATATTTACAACAACATTAGCTGATGAAGCAGGTTCTAAAGATAAAAAACCTGATAAATAACGATGTTTTGATTAGAACCTTGTAAGTGATGTAGATCGTGTTGAAGAACGTGAGTTGATCCTATTAATGTTATATTTAGATCAATCGCTGTGATCGTTTAGATCGTAGATAAAGATGTGTGGCTATCGGAAAAAAGTGGCTCAAGCCAAAGTTTTGGCTTGTACTTAAACATAGCTTTACAGTTAAAGAAGCATCATGTATTAACAGTTATCAGTTTGTTTTAGTGGTGAAGGTCAAAAGCAGATCATAAAGATTTACAACGTTTAACATGGTTAATGAACAAATTAATTCAGATCCTTTTAGAAGTAAATATTATGGCGGAAGTTGCCTTAATGAACCGATTTATCTGATCAAGCCAGATATAAAGGAATTTCGATTTTGCTAAAGACGTAACTTTAAATATTTGGCTTTGTTGCAGAATCTGTAATGTATTGTTTGTTGCAGATTTGGATACTGTAGTTGGTTATGTTAAAGTTTTTTAGCTCGCTATGACGGCCTTAATGCCGGATGCAAAGTTGTTAGCCATATTAGCTATGTTTGGTCATAACGATGCTGCTTGTTGTTGGAGAAGATCAAACGCTATGCGTTATTAATACAATCGATTTTGTTGGCCATAATGAAATTGATTTAGATGAGACTGGACGTTTAGTCGTGAGTATTGCGATGTGAGATATTGTACACATGTGAATAACTTTTAGCGGAGGATTAATAAAATGAGTCATGCTGAAGGCGTATTTAGTATCAGATTATTGGAATTAATTGCACTTGAACCAGCGTTACTGCTATTAAACGAATATTGACCTTATGCTTTATCGATGAGTGTGCGAAAGTTTTGGTAAAGCACCAGAAGACGAACATGACTTTAGGTGCGTTTACTATCCAGGAGTAAGGAGTTGGAGTTATGCTGTTTTATCTAATATAAAGATATGATAAGAAATTAAAACCAAGAAACTTTTATTAGATTAGCAGGAGCTTTAGAATTAGATCAAGTGGATTCATGGAATTTTATCAGGTTATTGTAATTGATGCTGAGTGGAATTAGTATGGTATTTAACGGAGAGACTATATGTAGAATCAGAATATGGTTATGAAATGTGATTTCATTTTTGTTACAAATATTCACAGAAGCAGAATTTGCTGATTTATAGATGATATTTTATAAGGTTCTGCTGAACTTGTATAATGATATGTCAAAAGGTTTGATAATGATTCTGCTGATCAAGGTGATGATGTTATACAAAAGAATTATTAAAAAAGTTATGGTTCAGTTCGTGATGCATTGGTTGATGACATCAATTGCTGAATCATTTTCTTTTAGTTTGATGGTTGTAGGATAATTATTATGTCGGATAGGTTCGACGATTCCAATCGTTTTCATTTGATGAAATTACATTTGATGATGATGATGATGATTCAAAGCCAAACATTGATGTACTTCATTAGCATATGAAACCGAAACCGAAGAAATTACATAACATAAT